>CM040241.1:124832042-124884725 GCA_022545495.1 Chrysanthemum lavandulifolium | reverse complement strand
CTTTCTCGGATGATAGCGAATTTCACAATCATAATCACTGAGCAACTCTAACCATCGACGTTGCCTCATGTTCAACTCCTTATGATCAAGAATGTGTTGAAGACTCTTGTGGTCTGTGAATACCGTGCACCTGGTGCCGTATAGATAATGCCTCCATATCTTAAGAGCAAAAGCTACAACTCCTAATTCCAGATCATGAGTTGTGTAGCTCTCTTCATTCTTCTTGAGTTGTCGAGATGCATATGCTATTACTTTGTTCTGTTGCATCAGTACGGCTCCTAAGCCATGGTGAGATGCATCACAATACACTACAAAGCCTTCACTTCCTTCGAGTAGTGTCAAGATTGGTGCTTCACAAAGTTTTTGCTTCAAGAGTTGGAAAGCTGACTCTTTTTTTTCTCACCATTCATATTTCTTGTTCTTTTGGGTCAGTTTCGTCAAAGGATTGGCAATATTGGAGAAACCTTCTATGAATCTTCTGTAGTAACCAGCAAGGCCTAAAAATTGGCATATCTCTATTGGGTTTGTAGGAGAAGCCCAATCCTTAACTGCGTTGATCTTGGCAGGGTCTACATAAATGCCCTGGTTGTTGATGATGTGCCTAAGAAAGTGTACACTCTGCATCCAAAAGTCACATTTGGAGAACTTTGCATACAACTTCTCCTCTTTGAGTAACTCTAAGTTTGTTCTCAAATGCTCATCATGTTCTTCCATGCTGCGGGTGTAGATTAGAATATCGTCGATGAACACGATTACGAATTTGTCCAAGTACGATTTACATACTAGATTCATCAGGTCCATAAACACTGCAGGTGCATTGGTTAGGCCAAATGGCATCACCTAAAATTCATAATGCCCGTACCGTGTTTTGAAAGTTGTTTTGGGAATGTCTTCTTTCCAGACTCTCAACTGATGGTATCCAGATCTTAGATCAATCTTTGAGTAGACACTCAACCACTACAATTGATCAAATAAATCATTGATCCTGTGCAATGGATATCGATTCTTCACAGTGAGTTTCTTCATCTCTCTGTAATCAATACACATTCTGAAAGATCCGTCGTTCTTCTTGACGAATAAGACAGGAGCTCCCCAAGGTGACGAGCTCGGTCAAATGAATCCTTTATCTGATAACTCTTTCAATTGCTCGGATAGTTCCTTCATTTCAGATGGCGCCAGTCTATAGGGTGCTCTCGACACTGGTGCCACTCCTGTTACCAGATCGATCTGAAATTCTACTTGGCGGATAGGTGGAAGACCGGGTAACTCTTCAGGAAACACTTCTGGGAATTCTCTGACTACTTGTATATCTTCGAGTCGTTTCTCCTCCAACTTATTTTCTATCACTTGAATCAAGAACGCGTGACATCCTTTATTCATACACTTCATTGTCTTGACATACGAGATAATGCCAAATCGAGTCTTACTTCAATCGCCTTGAACAATAATGGTTTCGCCCTTGAGTGGAATGTGGACGACTTTCTCGTCACAGATAATCCTAGCACGGTGTTTGGAAAACCAATCCATACCAATGACGACATCGAAACTACCAAGTTGAATAGGCATGAGGTTAATATGAAAAGGTTGGTCTTGTAAGATTATGGTGCAACCCTGAATTACAGTGTTTGTGCCTAATAGATTCCCATTAGCCATTTCAATTTCATATGCAGTGTCTAGCTTAGTTGGGGTAATTTTAAGCAGTGAGAAAAATGAAATAGACACAAAGCTCTTATCCGCTCCAGAATCAAATAAAACTTTAGCACTTTGTTGATTAATTAAGAACGTACCCATAACTACGTCAGGTTCTGCGACACCTTTCCGTCACCCAGTACATAAGCTCTCCCACGAGCGGTGTTGTTCTGGTTGGCTTTCTGATTTAGGCACCGACTTCTGTAGTGTCCTTTCTCACCACACCGCATGCCACTGCTATGGGTTGCAGGTTTGCTCCAGTGGCCCTGCAGACGCTAGTTTTGTGACCGGTCCTTTTCTACTTTCCGCATTTCGCAATACAAGGTCCAGTATGATGCATTCCACATCGGTTGCACATGGGGTATCTTTCGATATAACCACCTTGGTCAGCTGATGCGGCAACATAAACTCTAGCAACCAAGGTTGTCAAGATCGGGATCCTACCCAGGATCGTTTTCGCCTTTGCAAGATCGTGATCGTAAGATCGGATCGGGATCTTAAGATCCTACTCTAATGTTATTTTTTAATAGTTTATGTAATTTTATACAAATCTACAAATTCTAATACATTATAACCACAAAATACTATGAATATTTCATATAAATATTTTCCTAAATTATGATTATAAAATGTTTAAAAAGATTAACATGTTGTTTTTTGAATTCTACAAACAAACAACCCATAAATTTGTAGTTTTAGTTTGTAATCCGAGAAAAGTAAGATCGGATCGGATTAGATCGTAAGATCGTATGGTCGAATCGGGATCTATAAGATCTTAAGCTTGCAAAGATCCTATGTAGGATCCGGATCGTTGTTGCTGCATGTCGTAAATCGTAAGATCCTAAGATCGGGATCGGGATCTTGACAACTATCTTGTGACTTCACACTGCGATTATGTTAGTGGTGATGATTGTTGCGATTTAGGCGGTAGTTGTAGTTCTGATTGTTGTGGTTGTGGTGAGTGGTCTTCCTATCGTCGAACTTTCGTTTATGATCATTTTGTGCTAATCTGGAATCCCGTTTAATTTCTCGATCTAGTAATCTTTGGGCAATGATGATGGCTTCTTCGAGAGTCAGTGGTTTAGATGCGGTGACATTCCCTTTACTTCAAGGCAGTCCTCAATGTATTTTTCCAGTGTCTTTTCAAGATTCGGCACTATGGTTGGGCACAGTGCAGCCTGTTCTTGGAACCTCCGGTTATAAGTTTTGATATCATTTCCTTTCACAATAAGATTATGGAATTCTTCTTCCAGCTTCTTTATTTCAGTACGTGGGCAATACTTCTTTAACATTCTCTGTTTAAATTGGGTCCAAGAAATATGTTGGGCCTCCTCGACACCCATATTTTGGGCAGTAGCATTCCACCATGACAGTGCATCTCCCAAAAGAGTCCATGTGGCATAAGTGACCTTACAGTCTTCAGGACAACCGCTCCTCACGAAGACTGTCTTAGCACGCTCAAACCAATGAGCAAGTTTGGTCACTCCTTCGGTACCTTTAAAGGAAGTTGGCTGGCAGCTCATGAAGTCCTTGTAAGTATATTTGTGAGGCACAGTCGTCTCGCTTTCTCTGGTTGACCTGTTGTTGCTACTTGAACGAGCAAAGGCCGCTGCTTGGGTTTCGAGTGTAGCAGCAACGCTGTCGGCTACCAATTTCCGGATAGCTGCCGGAGTCATGGTTGGAGCTGGTGTTGGGGTTGCAGTCATTTTTCTTATGCGAGCCATAATTCTATTAACACCACAAGAAAAACAAAAATACAAGTTTAGGATTTTTCATAATGACAACGTGAGAATACTTCAAGCATTAAGTTAACCATATATGAGTCAAACTAATAATGCTGAGCATGAAATCCACAACCAATCGAGTCTATGAGAATCATACAATCATGACATGTGCGGGTGTGTATATACATAATAACTAACCATGCAGCCATGGGATGGTAGCTAACTTCATATATATTGGCGAAATTTAGTTGATCATTTTGAGGTTTCAAGTATTGATTGAAATGCTTTCCTATCTGAGGCATTAAGATCATAAGGCATGTTAATGAATGGAAAGCGAGTCGTAATTCATGGTGAATCATGTATATTGTAGTCGGTTAAGTGTCTTCATGTTTAAAACACCATCCCTCGTATTTATTGTCAAGTTAAAGACTTAAAGATCAACTTTTGAATATCATGAGTCATTTTATTACAATATATCATACACGCACCACAATTTTTGTACAAAATAGGCTCACAATATTATTAATGTTACCTGTATACACACAACTGCAAACACAAAGATGTGAAGGGAAATAAATGATTGTCGTTTTTGTCCATATAAGTTTACCATTCTTTTTCAAATATGACCTCTGATGTATGAGTGTATTGGCATAAGTTGTTGAGATAAACAACCTTCATATCTGCAAGAATTAAAAGACTTAGTTAGGATAGCATGATAAGTGTGGTAGAAACTAAATTTAACTTCAAATTTGTTATGAGTCAAATGGGAAAACTTTAAATAGTTGGTAAAATATGTTGTTATGATTAGTACCAGTGAAATAGTTGATTGGCCATTCCTCAATGTTTAAGGAGTGATTTGGAACACATAAATGTTACATCGGTTCAAGATATAATAACGTTCGTGAAGTAGTTATTCTAATTGTGAATAAAAATTATAAAATTTCGTCGAGTTCAGGCGCACCCATCAAACATAATTGTTTTTTCACTTACTCGTCCTTTGGAGGTAGAAAAAATTTGTGGGTACTTCGATATGGTTGATTTAATGACACAGTCAAATTGACATCCTGAAAATATAAGTATATATTAAGTCGAAGTTAACACATAAGTAGAAAAATGTTAAGCATTTGACTGGTGTACGACTTCTTTTACCTTCACGGATAAATAAGTCCCCAAAAAGGCTCTTCAAGTATGAATAGTCTGTTTTGTCTTAAAATCTCAAGCATTTGACCGATGTGCAACTTCTTTTAACTTCACAAATAAATAAGTCTTCTAAAAGCCTCTTCAAATTTTTCGTACCACATGTTGTAATAAATTTAGTGTCATGCAAGTTTATATGACTGCTTAGTCATACATAAATCATGCATTACAACATTAACCTACTAAAGCATTTAATTTAAAGCATGTCTCTTTGGCTACTATTGTACATTTGTACTAATACAGACTGAAATTCACGTAAAAATATTATTCTTTTGATGAGCTTTACTGACACACATATATCAAGTTGTAACATCTTATATTGTGCCGTAAAACATAAATTCAGAAAATCTAGCACAAATATAATATTTCTGTATTAGAATCGAACTTTATATCCATGATATAGTTAATGTAAAAGTTTACCTTCATCAATGGACGCTCATGAATTTCATTCATGATAACATGAGTCACACCTTACAAATGACTATCAACCAGAAATCTTCTCATCATAAATCCAGTGGTATAGAACATCAAGCGGGTATTCCTTCTTTTTATACCCTATAACCTAGCTTTATATCCAACCTTCAAAGGGAAGACGATTTTAGAAGATAATAAACTAATGAAGAAGCCGTTATTCATTAATATAAAACTAATAAAGTGCTTACAGTTTCCACCAACTTTTCTCCTTTTTCAGTAGCAATTCTTTCAGAGACAGACATGGCGAATATTTTTCTAGGTTGAGTACATATGATGTCACATGTAGCCCCACGAAGAGGATTAGCTTCAGATTCTAAAATAAACAGGGGAATCTGAGCGGTTTTCCCACAACCAGTTTCACCTGAGATGATAACTACCTGTGGCAAGCACATTATCTTATTGTAAAATTGCATTAAAACACGATAATATATTGCCTGATGTATGTTCTAAGGTACTTTGTTCCTATTGACGCCAACTATATATTATGTGAAATGTGTAATAGTGTTTGTTCTTGATTTCTCTATTAGTATCATAGTCCCACCTTGGTAAGCGTATGGCTTCCTTAGCTGATCATCAATACACAAAAAAAAATCAAAGATACAACCATTCATGAAATTTGCCACAAAAGCAAAAGATCACAATAATGCTAGGTGGGTAGCAACTAACCTACAGGATTAGGTTGTCCTAAAAGGCACTTGGTTCTATATTTCAGAGATCGATCAGTAACTTAGTACTTACGTGATCACTTAAATCCACCAAGTATACTACTATCAGAACATCGTGTAGTTTCTATAAGGCCACACATCTGCAATAAGACCATTTTAACTTAAATTAAAATAACAAAATGCTAAGCGAGAGTGATGATCGATCAATTTTTTTCATATATCACTTAAGAATTCCTCCCAGCCTATTCACAGTAATCAAGTGTCATCAGTTAAGATATGTAAGCATTGTCCAACTTTGGTTTGGCTTTAATAAAAAATTATCTCATTGCGCGTAATAAGAAGTATATGTAAATGATGAGTAGCTTAATCCTGAAACTATCTCCAAAATTCAGGGTTATGATTTCTCCATAAAACTTGATCTATGTTTTTACAGAAATTAAAAAGTCAAGTTGGTTCACATGAGCAAGACACAAATGCTTCCTCCACTTCAAAAGACTTGCGTGTAAAGACATTATACAACAATCGCAACAACTACGTAGCCAGTTGGTGAAAATTGAAGAAAGCATCATATTAGAGTCAATTACAGAAGAACAAAACATGGTATAAAATTATTTCTCTAAGTTATCAGCTTTTATATGCTACTCAGTAAGCTAATACAACAAGGGAACTACAAGTTTGATATATTTTGCAATACCATCACAACATAAAAAATAAATGACGTTTATATGGCTGTTGCAGATATACCTGCCAGATGTTGCCAAGATATTTGGTTTCCCAGGATTAAAACGGACATAGATAACTGGATTACTTCCCTACTCGAAATTTAACCGGCTGCGATCTATATGTACAAAACATTAATAAGACCAGATAAATTTTTTTTAAAAAGAGATAACAACATAAAAAAGAAATCAAGGACTGGATTGTATTACATGCTTGTTCTTTTAACATAGCAATCGAATCTAAAGACACTATCTTGCATTGCTAGATGGATCTTACAGGCTAAAGTTGAATATAAAGAAACAAAATAACTGTATTAAAGATTGAGTATGGGACCTTAAAAGGAGCATTATCTGTTTTAAAACTAATTCCGGGCACATATTTCAACCAAACAGGAAATCCCCTGAAAATGCAATAACCAAAATATTAAGAGCTTGAAACTAATTTTTAAAAATTTTACAAAAAATTTATGATGTTCTTGAAATGATACCCAAAGTTCCACTATGTGCAAGCATATGGGCCAATCCTGAGATGGGCATAGAGTCCAGCTTCTTTTATCAGCTTAATGAACTTATTTCAACCAAACAGGAAATCCCCTGAAAATGCAATAACCAAAATATTAAGAGCTTGAAACTAATTTTTAAAAATTTTACAAAAATTTATGATGTTCTTGAAATGATACCCAAAGTTCCACTGCTTGAGACATATGGGCCAATCTGAGATGGGCATAGAGTCCGACTTCTTTTATCGACTTAATGAACTTAACAAATCATACATGTCCTCAAAATAATATTGCAAAAACATAAGTTAAAAAGTAAATAACAAGAAACAATTAGTGGGTGTCACGCATTGCTTTTTCAAAGTGCTTATTGTTATTGCACTTTTAGGTTGTAGGTGGTCACTTTTAGTATATTCTAATATAATGAATCTGATTCTAATGACTTAATAATCAGTTAAGGAGCTACTGTGACAAATTCAACTCATATTGTAACTTACATTATGTTTTTTACCTACATTAAAATGCAAATGTAAGTATGTTACATAGGATGGCATTAAAAAGAGTAAAGTAGATAGACTAATGTTACTTTAGTACATTTATATGTAAATCCTTAACAGTCATAGTTTTGCTTATCACATAAACAAGTTACTAACTTTAAACTACACAAGCACATTGTTAAAGGCGATTATATGATAATGAAACTATATTATAAAAGCTATACTTACTTTACAGGTTACGGTTCATGCCCATTCGGAAAACATAAGTCGAATCACATCGAACCACCTTCTTCGCTTCTTTATAAGATCGGCCACATCTGCAAAAACCATAAAAAATCACATACATTTATTCACATAATACAATATCGATGTCTCAAGTTCAATTTCTGCTAGGTGCAAATAACTCTGAAGTGGTCGCGTCAACTTTCCTAAAATGATTAGTCAGCCAAAAGTTCGGAAACCATAATTACCAAAATGATACAAAATCTGGCCACATCTGTAAAAATCATAAAAAAGCACAAACCTATAAAATAAATTACAAATCTGTCTACATTTTACCTTCCCCATACCCTGCCTTGACGGGATTGGGTTTGTTGTTGTTGTAGTTGTATAAAATAAATTACAAAAAAAATATGTTTTATTGTTGATCAACAACCATGGTTTCAATGTTTATGCTTGGCTAGGAAATATACCATCAAAGAATGCATTGTATTTGTTAATCACAATGATGGATTCGAGGATGAAAAACAGTTTTATTAGGATTTTAAAGTTTCACTTTTAAACTTCCTAAGATTTTAAATTTTCAAGTGATCAAAACAAAAATCACAAACATCATCGGAAATCAAATCAAACAATAAAAAAAAAGTCATTGCAATTGGATTTAAAAGAAAACCCTAAAATTGAGCAATTCAATTTACCTTCATTATGGACAGCCAAATCGTGATAGGATGTTGCGTTTTGAATTCCGAACACTATAATTACAAACAGATGCATAAAAAATAAATCTCTAAAATCGAAATTAAAAAAAGAACCCATACTGGAAATCATATATTAAGGTTTAATTAATAGAATGCATATAGTAATTAAAAATGGAATTGAAATTCAAACATACCTTTATAAACACAAACATATGAATTGCATATGCACTCAAGGATCGGTTAATGAAGTTGTTGAACATGAATTCATTGCCTTGGTGATTTCGTGTTTATCATTGAAAACCCTAGAATCACACCCAAAAATACGAAATTTAAACATGGTATAGATTAAATCAATCCTTTTTGGAATAAAAAACGCTTTTTGTTATGGACGGGAATTTGAATTTTGAAATGCAGAGATAAATGGGGGAGATTGAAAAAAATGGTTGACTGTTTTATTAGAGTTTATGGTATGTTTATAATGGTAAGATGGAAGTTGGGAGTATTGTAGTAATATCTGCTTGGGAAGAAGAATTTGAACAACAAATGTGGATTGCCTCGCTGGTTGAGTCGCTTGTCTTTGAACCCCGAAACCCAAGTTTGAATCTTGCTGTCTACCAATTTTTTTTATTGTGTAAACGGAGATTGTGCCTCGTCACTATTTCCAGCTCATCATAGAGGCGCCATGTCATCATTAAAATGCCTAGTAAGCATTATACATGTGGCATGTGTAGTCTCATATATATGTATAGATTGATTCACTCTCGGTATGGGATTACTAAGAAACAAACTGATTCATCATTTACAAAGCTGAGGCTTAGCAAAGATTGCTAAGGAACAAACTGATTCATCATCTACAAAAGTTGTATTTGAGTAATTTTCTCTACATTAATCAAGTTCTCTTCTGAAACCTCATTGTTAAAAGTTCCTGATTATAGCCCATATACAACACACAACGAATCAAAACAACCATAATCATCATCACGACATGTCTGAATCCAATAACAACATACATGAATGCAAGAAAAAAACCATGACGATATATATTAACATCAATATACATAGTAAACCCATAACCAACAACATAAGATTAATAACTTGATCAGTTGTTTTACTAAACAAAATGATACAAGGTTTTTTTATTAATACTACATGCGATAGGCTAAGATGCCTCAAAACTATACATGATGCAACATATGTCTAGGCCCTGGAAGTCTCGTCCATGCGTCCTTCAAGCTCTGTGATCTGATCCAAAAGTCCATGTATCCCTGCTCGATGCCTGACCTGATTGTCCTCAAGGAGTGTCTCTAGAGTAGTAATCATGTGGCTAGCTTGCAGATCTTCTTCTATCTGTCTCTGTCTCTCCTCCTGATAAAATGTCATCTGAGAGCGTGTCTCGACTATGTTTGTCTGCATCCTAGTCAAAACCATCGTGTAACTCTGCCCTCTCTGTCACAAGGTGCTGGATAGGATCCTCGACCGTCTCGATGCGGTCGAGAGACATCTCATCAATGATGCTCAGTAGGGTGTCTATCTGCTCCTCATGGTGATCTAGTCGCGTCATGATGATGGAGGGAGTGGGTGTATGGGCAGCTGCTACCCTGGAGGTCTTTCCGGTCTCGAAGACTCAAGATGAAACGGTAAAGTATGGGGAAAATAGTGAGGATGAGGAAATGCGGGAAAGCATATCATTAGGAGGTGATGTGCGGGCCAGGTGCTGAGGGGGTGAGTCCTCCTCAGGTGTCGGCTCTCGAAGATGAGCTACAAATGGGTAGGACTGAGTAAAGGAGTCAAAGAGATAATCGGGTCTGACTAGAGGTGGGAGAGTGATGATAGTGGGGATGTCACAGAGTGCTTAGGAGATGATGGTGGTGATGGTCCAATCAAATCTAAGGGTGACCTCGGGGATAAAGGTGGTGGTGGTGGTGTTATGGGAACTGATGGTACTCGTACCCTCCTATGGGCAGTGTGTATCCTGATAGGACCATTAGGGTGCCTCCTAAATGGTCTCATGAAGGGCTCCGGTTCATAAGCCTGTAGGACTCTGACCTGCATGCACTGGATGACCGGTGCAATTGGAAGGGAAGTCTCTATGTCAGGTGCAGGTAGCCACTGCTGCGACTCCATGTACTGGTCGTACGTCAGTGGAGGAGAAATATGTGCTTGCGTAGATTGCACATATGGGTCATCTGGTAAAGGTGTGTATGTTGGTACTACAAGCGACACTGTTAGGGTAGGAATAACTTCACCCTCCTCAAAGGGCTCCATTTCACTAGATATGACATTTGACACTGTAGGAACTGGTGTACCAGAGAATACTGGTGAAGTAGTGGATGATAGGCTATCCTCAGTTTCCATATCAAATAATGAGGTGGTAGAGTTAGAGGTAGAAGACATAGTACTGTAATAACCCAGTAAATATTGTTATGAAACAATCTGCTAAGCAACATTCTATATACGATGTTGAAATTAGATAGGCATGGAGGACGTAAGGTAGTTATGGTGTAAATTGGTCCATTTTGAAAGTATAGTTATAGTCTAAATTTTTAAAAATACACTTGGTTCTCTATAACTATGGCTCTGATGCCAATCTGTAACACCCCAAAATCTCAATTTAGCCATGAAGACTAATTGGGATATTACGTAGAGGATCATAGTCATAACCATAGAAAATGACTCAAAAGAGGCGTTTTATAAATCATTATCATTCATTTAATAATTCAAGTACAAAGGAGATTCCAGAGTTTTGCATATCGCGAAAGATATAAAATAGTTTAAAATAAATGATAATTATTTAACACCAAAACCAACAGTTGTTGCCCACTCCGTGCCTTGAATGCTTCTTCAATTACCTGAGATAAACATGCTAAAAATTCAATAAAGTTGTTGAGTGAATTCATAGCGTTTAACTATAATAATCAGTTGAACACAAATTCCAGTTCGTATAATTGTATAGAGATACAATCATAATAGAAATCAATGATATTTCAGTTCAATATATTGCCCTAAGTCTCATGACACTCAAACGTTAACGTGTGTGATATAATAGAAATGATATAAATAATACGCACCATAAATGGTGTAAATAAGGGGCCCTCGTGTATGAATTTGACATATTCCTATTGTTTACTTAAATATAGTGCATTTGGTCACCATTCCGGCTAACTCAAATGGGTTGTCAACCGCCAATATATCTATTCATTGTATTCACATTCACTCGTAAGTGATTAATGGTTCATGATATGAGGGACTTTTTGGCAATAATGGTAACTTAGGGTAAATATCAATTAGTCATAGCATACAAAAAAAAATTGTGTTCAGGTTTGTAGCATGTATCTCCCCACGAGTTTGAAAAGCATATAAAAGTGGAACTACGAGCTTACCTTGGTGATAGTAGACAAAGTAAGTGATGTCAAATGCAATGTGAGAACGGATCCAACACACGACCTGAATAATATGGAAGTGTGAGATTCTGATAGTTTCAAGTTTGACTTGGTGCGAGTAATAGAAATAGCATCGAGAAATGAATTGGATTATGGTAAGGTTGTCTTGATATGCTTAAAATGCCTAAAGTACAAAAACAATATTATTTATATTGTTAACTTGTTTTCATGTTATTAGTTCCAGTAGATATTGTTTCTCCAAGAATTAGTGGATGATAAATTATGTTATCCATTAAAGCTTCATCATATTATTTATATACGTTTTATCAGTTTTATAGTTTATTTAATTGTCTCGATATTTTCCTTAGGGTATATATTATAAAATATTAGTCTGTGAATATAATAATAAAGTTATTGAAATAACCTTTAACTTATATAAATTTATATTTTCAACCCTAAAAGTATAACATTCACATTTTTAGTATATAACTTTAATATACTTACATTTTTAGCCCAAACTATCAAATATGACATTTTAATACTCATAACTTCCAACTATTCATTTTATGCTTTCAAGTTATTAAAATGACAGTTTTGACACTAATTTGTAGAAAATTACACTTTTAATCTTAAAGTTATATATTTTGCATTTATAGTCCAAAATGGTATTTATTTACAATTTAAACCTTTAACTTTTAAAATATTACATTTTTATACTCAAAGTATTCATATGTTTAGTTTATAACCTCAATTTAATTGTTTGGCATTTTCTACCCTAACTTTTATAAAAGTTACATTTTTAACCCAAAATGAATAAACTTTGCATTTTTAGTCCAAAACTCATAGTTTTCAAAGTTTAACATTTTTATTCTTCAAATAAACCTACAAGAGTTTATTCGAGCTTATTTAACAGCTTATATACAAATTATAGCTTATTTATGGTTATTGGGCCTCAAAGGTCTAACTTAAGGCCCGTTAGCATTTAAAAGGGCCCATTGTGCTCTGGGCTGTTTGGGCTTTCTTTTGGGCTTGCATTTGGTCAGAAATAACATGTAGAAACTGTTCATAGAACGCTTATGGGTCAGCTTATTGTGAAACTGCTTATGGGCTTTAAGTCCCATTAGCCGTATATTAAGTTATAAAATAATGACGAGGTGGCTTAACTTTGGCGTGTGTTAAGTGGTCAAATAAGGTTATTATGGTGTCTCTTTGGTATAGCTTGTTTGTTTGGCTTACAAGGAATTAAGTCGAGTCATTTGTCTGACCTAGTACGTGTCTAAGATCAGTTTAGACAACCCATTCTTAGTCGTTATAATAGTTTCTGTTTTGGTATTCGACTTAGTTGTTTTAAGGAATAGGGTCATGGTGACTTAGAAATGTGTTACGAAAATGGTGTAATATTAGTTATATGTTTCCAACAAGTGTTTTACTTACCAAGAATCAAGTGATCACAATATTTAGAAAGATGGTTAACGAGTACATAGAAATAGCAAGCGAAAGCTAGTTAGACTCGTACATGTTACATAGTACTCAAAGACATGGAAAAATATAACTAAATGTTGGCGAGTATGATTACCACACCACAAATGGGTGGGGAGAACTTGATTGTTAGACGAGTACTCGACGTATAGGGTTTGTAGCTTGATTGACCACCTAACAAGGATTCAAGAGGTACTCATGGTAGACTTGTGCTCGTGATCTAATTCCTAGTATATTGGCCTTTCTTCTCATACACCACTCGATGGAAATGACTTAGAAAGTTTATGATGGTGATAGTTTTATGTTGTATGTAGGAAATGGATTGCATGGGGGCTTCTATATACGAATATGAGCAAGTTGGGGTGATGTAATAGTAGAAGGATGGGGATAAGAGGTATGGGAAGGTTAAGCTAGGGAGTAGGGTACTCAAGTATAGTTTGCAAGTAGTTTTCAAGTGGTTAGAGGGGATGAATCGTCCTTAGGGTGAATAAGCAAATGAATCGACCTTATGGGATTTTATTTGGTATACTTTGGGTCTAAGTAATGTCCTAGCAATACTAAATACATGTTACAAGGGTTCAAGGAATGTTTGGGTGTTTTAGTTAGCATGTGTGATAGAATAGACTACATCACTTAGCTTGTTTGGTTCACTAGGTCTCGAACGGGTCCATATGACATTTTAACGTGGCCAAATGTGTTAGGAGAACACATTTGAGTCGAGCACAACATGTGAGGTCAAGTAATATAATTAGGAAACTTGTTTGAGTAATAAGAAACACTTTAGAAAGAGTTTAAATTAATTTTGGAACTTTAGACATGTTAGGGATAAGTGTCGAGTGCGATTTACTTTAAGGTTTGTTTAGTGTTCAAACCTTCGAGTTAGGTTTATATCTTTAGTGTTCCTAATTCTATACCAAGAGCTCAATCGAGTCATGTGATTTATGATATTGCTTGTATGTCGAGATTGCAAATGATAGAGCCAAAGTGTTAGGAGGTCGCAGCATGTATAAACTAGATTAGTTATGTTTTTGTATTTGGTTATTGGGCTAATATTGGGTTAAGGTCCATTTATTAGGCCCATTAAGGGAGAAAGGAGATGGGGGGGGGTTGTGTGTTATATATTGTGTTTTGGTGATACTTGGAACATCGTGGTACGTGTGTGAGCTCGTCCCAAAGAAATATGAATCCCGTAATGATATATTGTTTCGTGTCACAATATATATATAAAAAAAATTTACGCAAAAATGGTTAAGTGAACTGTAATAGTAGTTTACTTATTGATTAACGTTTATTGATAACTGGGAATTTTACAGGATGTTACACCTTCTTGTTCTGATTTCTTCTGACGTGTTCCATGGTATAAGTGTTGAAACTTTCTAGCAACTCTTTATCCTTTTCCAAATATTGTTTGATGGAGGTATGCCTTACTTCGAATGTCCCTTTAACTTGGTTTGCCACCAACTGTGAGTCTACAAATACTGACAAGTTTTTCACGCTCATTTCTTTAACTATCCGAAGGACTGCTAGGAGGGCCTCGTATTCCGCCTCATTATTAGTGGTTTCAAACTTGAATCGAAGGCGTAGGTGAACTCTTTCCCCTCTGTACTGATGAGCATCAACCCGGCTCCTGACTCATCAGAGCTGGAGGCTCCATCTATACAATTTCCAACTATCCTCTTTCTTGGATGATTTTGTCATTTTTACAACCTTTTCTTGACTTAGGCCAGAGGGTGTTTCTGCCAAGAAGTCCACCAAGATATGCCCTTTTTGACAGAACGTTTACCTTTGAACTATATTTCGTGTTCCCCCAATTCAATAGCCCATTTAGCTACCCTTCCTGACTTCTCAGGTTTGGAGAGCACTTATTTGATTGGCCTATCAGTTAACACAATTATGGGGTGAGCTTGGAAATACCGTTGAAACCTTCTTGCAGCCTGAACTAAAGCTAATATTAGCTTCTCCAATTCTAGATAATTCATTTCAGCTCCCTGCAACACCCTACTAACGAAATAGATTGAGATTTGCTTCTTTTACCTTTCGGCTAATAATACCTTGCTTATACGTTCATTTGAGGCCACGATATACATAAATAACACTTCTCCTTGGATTTGGGCGGTAAGTGTTGGCAGAATTTTGATGAATTCTTTCATTTTCTGGAATGCTTTCTGAGCTTCCTTATTCCATTGGAAATTTTTCTTGTCGACGCAGCCTTTAAGCATTTTAAAGAATGTTAAAGACTTATCTACTCCTTTTGGTAGAAAAATGCTAAGCATGGCTAACTTCCCGTTAAGGCTCTGCACATCTTTTAAAGTCTTCGAGGCTGCAAATTCGTTATTGCTTTGACTTTCTAAGGGTTAGCTTTGATGTCTTGCTTCCTGATGAGGTTCCCAAGAATTGTCCTTCTTCGACGTTGAAAGAGCATTTCTTAGGATTCAGCTTCATGTTAATTGCCCGGAGTTGTTAGAAGGTTTCTTGAATATCGAGAAGCAAGTCTTCCTTAGTTCTACTCTTAATGACCATATCATCTACATAAGCCTCCAAGTTTCTTCTTATCTGCTTACTGAAAGCCCTATCCACCAACCACTGATAGGTGGCTCCTGCATTGTTTAAACCGAAGGGCATCTTCTTATAACAACAGAAGCCTTTACCCGTGTAGAAGGTTGTCTTCTCCTAATCCTCCTTTGCCATTTGTTTTTGGTGGTATCCCTTGTATGCATATAAGAAACATTTCAAACAAAATTCCAAGAGGGATTCTACCTTCTAATCAATCTCTAGTAGAGGGTAACAGTCTTTTGGGCAAGCTTTGTTGATATCGGTGAAGTCAACGCACATCCGCCATCCTCCACCACTATTCTTGACCATTAATGGGTTCGCAACCCAAGTTTGGTACTTCACTTCTCCAAGTATTCCCGCTTGTGTGAGTTCATCAACTTCTTTGCAAGCAGTTGCGTTTCTTTTGGAGGCCAAACCTCTTCGTTTCTGTTTGATCGGCTCGATATGCTTGTATTAATTAAGCCAGTGTTCTGTGCTGAAGGTTTCCCATCAATTTTAACGTTCTGGGAACCAATGTCATGTCAGAATATGTCTATGTGAAGATGTCAACGTTGGCTCAAAGCAACCTTTGCAATTCCCTCATGAAGTTCGTCGGGAGTTGTTTACCAATAACCAATGTTTACTCGGGGTATAACTCATTGATTATGATACGTTCTTTAGCGTCTGAACAACAAAGAATTGCTTTCGGAGGACCCATAGGACTTTCTTTAGTCTTCTTGTGAGCTTCTTCTGCTTTCCCATTGTCATAACTAGAGTAAATGGTGCCAATTCCATAAGGAGTTTGGAATTTTATGGCCGCATGTATAGTTGAGACCATGATTCCCATCTTATGCATAGTTGTCCTTCCCAACATAAGGTTGTAATGTCCTTGAACTTTGCTTCCCCAATTGTGATTTCCAAGGGGTACTTCTCCCAAAGGCCACGAGTGTTCTCCAAAAAACCTAACTAGAGGTATTTTGGAGTCCACTCTCTATGATCATATCTAAGGTTTGAGCTTAAGGAAGCAATGCTCACATATGACTTCACAGGATCTTCCACAGAGGGAAAGGTTACTTCCTCGATTTGCAAGACTCCTGCTCTGGCATCTTTCTTTTAAGGTTTGGATTGATTTGATAAACCATAAGTATTGGAGCTTCCACCATGGCCATTTCCTTATGGCCTCCTTTCCATTCCCTATTTGAGTATCGAAGACTTTCTATTTACGCTTCTTTATACCTTTCACCAATTGTGCTAGCTGTCCGGATTTAATAGCTTCTTCAATTTGTTTAATTAATTCTATGCAATGATTTATCTCATGGCCATGATCTTCGTGAAAATGGCAATACTTGGTTATGTCTCTGTTATTGACTCTTGCTATCATTCGAGGAGGCGATTCAAATGCTTTCGCCACCTTCTCCATTGTCGATATATCTCTTGTGGACTTGGCCAGACTTCTTAAAATTCCTTGATCAGAACCTTTATTTTATGGAGTGAATCTATCACGATTCTTCTTCTTATTCTTCGAACCTTCCCATAAAAAGTTTTTCTAAGAATTCTCATGACCATGTTCAGAGGGCACCTCGTTTGTAGCTACTTTTTTGGATTTTATCCAAGTGTACTTCTTGTATATCAGGACTTTGTAAGTAGCAGGAAGATTGGTGGATAGAAATTCAACCAAGTTGCGTGTTCGCAGGCCATGTATGAAGCCAAAGATTCGATGATCTTCATGTAAACTAAGGATCTACAAAGTATCATCAGTATACCTTATGACGAAGGCTTTCGTACTTTCGCCTTCCTTCTGTTTAATATTGTGTACCGCAAAATGGGTATTTGTGAACTTTTTTTGTTGGCTAAAATGTAACCAGAACTTAGCTTTGAGGTAGTCAAGATTCACAATATCGCCTGGCTTCTGCCTATTGCCACCAAATATGAATGAAATCTCGTAAGGTATATGTAAACATGTGACATGCTACAGGCATAACCCACTTATGCATTCAAATAGCCCCTTCAAATAGTGCAGAAATTTATTCGAGTCTCCCTCCCATCATAGGTACCTATATGTGAAGGTATCTTCAGCCTATCAGGTAAAGGATTATCTTCGATCCACCTTACGAAAGGTTTGACAGACCCAATGGGTTCTGAATACACGTAGTTAAATGGTGGTACGTACATTGGGGTAGCGTTGTACGGATTGTGATTTGGAGGTACATTAGTGAGAGTTTGCTTATGGTAAGGTGGATAGGTCGGGGTACACCAAAAGAGTTGAATTTCCCTCAATGGGAAACGGTGGATATATCGGAGTTTGTCCAAAAGGAACATTTCCATAGGGGGTGAGGAAGAATATGGTTGTTAGACTACCCATTTAGTGGAGGATATAAACCATGGGAATAAGACTGAGTTTGAAACGAGGGGTACATATCATAGGGAGGAAGATTTCCTCCCATATTAATCAGAGGTGGATTGCCTTCCACGCCTGAAGCGTATGAAGGTTGTGATGGAACCCTACTTCAGCCCTTCTTAGGTGAGCATCTAACAACGAAGGCAGGTTGATCCAATGTTTCCCCTTTAGTTGCTTCTTCCGTTAGAATTCTCATTCCTCCCTTCTATCGCTACTCCTCATCTTCTATTCGGAACCCCATCTGGCACTTCTTAAAATTCCACAGACCTCCGATTTGACCTCCGAGCGGGGAGACCCTACCCTTAGAGAAGAACGCGTCAGCCCTCGAGTAGGAGGCCTAGGTAACATTTCAATCTCCTCATCGTAATCATCATTAGAGTATTCCAACTCTCTTTCCATCTCTGTGTTCCGAGCTTGCCTCCTGCGAGCCCTCATAAGAGATTCTAGCGTCTCAAAATTGGATTCGACAAAGGCTAGACTACTTACTGGTTCCGGATTAGCTGATGTTGAAGCATGATGATTGGGTGTTATCTCTGGATGGGATTGTGTAGTGAAAGTGGAAGCGGTTATAGGGGGAAAGTTCTTGGTACCATTGACTGGTATTGGTGTTAAGGTCGAGAAACCCGGTGGGGAGTATCTTCTCTTCCTTGTCCCATTCCAGAAATGTAGTGAAGTTGGTTAGGCGGTTACAAACTTGGAAACAACGGGATTACTAGTAGCGAGTGCAAGGGTTGGAACCTGCGAACCACCTCGGTGTACGAATAAGTATGTCTTATGATGAGTAAGTAATTTTAAGAAAAGTGTTTTGGTGTTTAGTGAGAATATCTTCACCAAATGACCCATCCAAGCTATTCATAGGGGAAGAAATAAGCTTTGGAGGGCTGATGCAAGAGATTTGGGGATCATGGGAGTGTCCCATGATTTACGATAACCGCTAGGCGTAATGACCCACGTTTTTAACTTTGGCGGGAAAGCTGAGGTAAAAGGGGAAAACGTGGTTGTGCCCAAGTCAAGGTTCTTCTTTGTATTACTATCTTCGAAGGATCCACCTCGAAAGGTGGGAGGATTCGATTGACCAATTCTCAACTGGTAACTACTGTAAATAAGTAGTTTGACGCCAAAAGATATTTTAAGAGGTTGACTTGAGGTTACGTTGTCAGATATGATGCATAACTACTGTAAATAAGTGTTCGAATGGGAGACCTTCGAGTTGTTCGGAGGGTACATTGTCAGATATGATGCTAGCTTGGACAAACAAAGTGACGAAAAAACCCTACACGTGAAACCTACCTTAGTAGATAACGGAAAGAAAATTGACATCGTTAGGCTCTAAAGATGTAAATTGTTTGAATTCTACTAATGGAGTAGATGCAGCAAAATGGGCGGCCAGGGCGCCACGGGCCACGGTTCAAACGGGCACGAGCTAAACGAGCACATACTAAATGAACGCATGTTATACGAATCGCTTTAGAAAAGGCCCAAAACAACTAAATAAATTCCTCAAATGTAACACTTCATTTATATTTAAAAAAATTAAATATATTATATTTGTAAGTTATTCTTTAAAAACCAGATTAAAGATCATTTAAATACAAAACTTTATTTAGATACCAAGGATTAATCTCCACCTTATATCTTTATTTGATCTAATAAATGAGATTAATCTCAACAATTTAAAAAACCCACTCTCATTTTTTTTCCAAATATTAATATCTTTCAAACCGTTAACCGTTAAGCGAAAAAAATATATCATTACGACGAGCATTTAATTATCTTTCTATAAATAGACACTTTGATATACTTTCGACAAAATTTTTTTCTTCGTGTTTTTTATTTTTTTTCGTCACTGAAATTTGCATGAAAAAAATCACATATGATTAAACACTAATTTGAATATTCTAATAATATCACATTTGATATTAGTGTTAAGTCACACATGATATGTAATATCATATCATATGTGACTTAACACTAATATCAAATGTGATAATACAAATCATATGTGATTTTAATACTAATATCACATGTGATATTATTATAATGTTAAAATTAGTGTTTAATCACATGTGATTTCTAGTGTAAGTTTTAACAACGAAGAAAAAAAAACAAAACAAAACAAATAAAAAAAACGTAAAATATAGCGATTTTTTTTAAATTATATCAAAGTGCCCGTCTATAGAAAAATAATTAAATGCTCGTGCCGATGGTGTAACTATTTTCGCTTAATGATTAACTGATATTTAAATTATAAAAAATATGTAAAATATTAAAATGTTTTTAATATAAGCTATTGATTTTTTTTTAGATTAAGGGTGGGGATGACTCTTTTGGTATGTGAGAAAAGTTTAGTCATACATCCGTCCTATAAAAATTGTCCACTTTGATTTTTTAGGTCTTTCTTCTTTAACTTTGACCTTAAATATTTATGTTTGCATTATATAACACTTGATGAAAAATATATGAATGGTTTAGGATTTAAATGTATTTTCATTAGTGTACTTTTCATCAAATATAATCTAACGCAAACAAAAATATTTAAAGTCAAATTGAAATTGAAAAGAAAAACTTAAAAAAGTCAAAGTAGACAGTTTTTATGAGAATGATGGAGTATATAAAATAACTCTCATGTAAAAACATTTGTAATGTTCTTTAATTGAGAAAATATGTGTTTATTTGTGTCCATTTAACTTTTAAATGGACAATATATGTCCATTTAAAAAAAATGAGTGCTAAATATCTAAAATCTTTTATAAATTTGCTCAAATTAAATATTTTTTTTTTATTTTCAACAAAGATGTAAATAGCCCAAAGTCTTGTACAAGGATATAAACTATGAAATTTATAAACCACATATAAGTATTTTGCAGGTTATTCTTTTCTTATTTCCGCTCGATTCATCAACGCGCGTAATAAATGAGTCAAGAAACTGACCAATGCAAGTTTGTGAAAAGCAAAAACAGTATTAGTGTAGTTGTTGACAAGTCAAACAGGTTGACTCCTTATAGTCGTAAGTCGTAACCCGTATAGTTGTTGCAACACTTCAACCCGTTTTACATAAATGGGTTCCGTAGGCCATGTTCCCATACATGTATTTATAGTTATGGATATATGATCAGTTACATAGTATAACCAGATTACTTAAACAAGGATTTGACTTACTAATCAAATCCCGGTGCGAATTATCACCCTTAAACAGAACCGCAAAAGTGTACGTGTACTTAATCGACATATCAAGTTTGCTTATTTTTGCTTAGAAAATAATAAGTCACCAGTAATTACCTTAATCATATCTAAATCTAATCTACATAACCTAAACTCACACGTAACCTTCATTAAGAAAAGAAATAAAACTTTGGTTACCGTTTACGAATATATAACTGATATTTTTAAAGAATATATAATGGTTGGACCAAGCAAGCATTCTTATATTGACAAGGTTCCCTCATTCTTTGGTCAAAGTACCTACTTTTCTGGTAGAGTAGTTGACGGGTAAACCGTAAACCCCCATTTTGGCGGCTTTTTTATGCCATATCTTTGACATAGTAAACACAAAACACTAACTATATGCTTCACACATGGGTTACCTAAATAAATCAACATATGTTACTTAAAGATTAGTTTCTAGATACTCGTTGCACAACAACCAAATTTAAAGGTAAGTTATATATAGTTTGTGTTTTTGATTTTGTGACTCTTAAAACTAGTTCCCACCAAGTGCCTTTGATTAAATATCTTGCTAAACCAAGAATTTGGGTTTTCATGGTATTCATTTTCTTTCTTGTTTTCTACATGTTTGGTGACTGATATAATTATATTCGGCTTTTATTAATGGTGTCTTGCTTGTTATTTGAGTAAGTTTTTGTTCTTGTAAACATAATCTTAAAGATATGGAATCTTAGGTGAGTATGATTTGTAGGTTCTGGTAAGCCGGTAAATATTTGTGAATAGCGCGAGAAGTGATTCATGATATGGTTTAGCTTCTTATTTGATTATGAATTCACAAATATATATATTTCTTAATTAGCTAGATGAAATATTTATTCAAGGTGATTTTAGCTTAAGTGAAGTAGAAATATATGAAGTAGTTCAACAAGTTTGTGTTTAAATGAATTGAGTTGATGAAATATTGTGTTGTTTGTTTCATACAGGTACTTTGTTTCATGAAATTTCATATGCTTTTGGCAACAATAGCAGTCAAATTCGATAACTGAAAACGAGAAGGACTGTATACAGGTACGATTTAAGTGGTATCTCTCAAATGGCAAAAGTGTTGTGGACAGAAGATGATGTGCAGTTTGGTAAGAGTCATCCAGGATGCATATCTGGCATATTTCATGCCCTTGATTACCAATATTGGCACTCTAATGTCAAAAAGATACTTCCACATAGAAAGCATGAAGGACTTGCTAAAAACGCTAAACGTAAGCAGACTATTTGTACGGAGTATTACATTACATTTCAAAAATATTTAGTGTGTGTGTGTGTGTGAATATAGGTAATAGATTATGGTCATTTAACCGTTAAATCCTCGTGTATCTGCATATTAAAGATATTTTTTTAAAACTCTGTAGGAAACAGAAGGTACAAGAGGATATCAGATGATCAAGATCCTTTTGAAGTTCTAAATCTTTTAGACACTAAAACGAGTCATATACTGGTATGTTAATAATTGGTACTGTATATGCTAAAGTTCATATTATTCTCTTTTTTTTTTTTTTTTTTTTAACCGAAACAATACATAATATAATTCTTGATGATATTTATCAGGTGGATCAGAGTAATAGAAAAATTATCCCTTCCCATAAAAGGTCAATAAAAGCTCGTATAAAGGCTTTAGTTTCCGAGGATAATGATAAAGTACGAGATCATGATTTTGTACCAAGTCCAAAGTTGCTAAGAACCTATTCAATTCATCATATGGAGAGCAACGAATGGGTTCAACCAATCATTTTCTTTCCTGAAAACGACACAGAAACTCCAGTGACTTCTAAAAGACATAGTGATGTTACACTTCCCGAGATTAATGAATCACATGATGTTTTGGAAGTGTTTGATGTTGACAAAGAGCTGTTTGTAAACGTCTTACAAGATCGTTTGGAAGAAGCTTCTGATACAAAACCAAAATTGACCAAATCAGGTTCTTTTCCTACTGCATACAAGTCCGACAGTAGAAACTTGACGCCTATGAAGCTCAAAGATAAGCTGAATGAATCATACACTGTATCAAAAGCTGATAAGAAGTTGGATTCATCGTATACAAACGATGGTATGCCTCTGAGAAGAATATATTCCCTCAATGAATCTGCAGACAGATATGCACAGTTGTCTGATTTAAGTTTCAGTAAAGAGGCCACTCTGCTTCCTTCAAGAAGTTTAAAGCTAACAAACGGAAGTGAGAATCCTTTAAGCACTCAAGATCCAAGTTTCTTTAAAAGGACTCACTCATTGCCTCGTATCGACAATCCCAATCAAGAATCTCGTGACACTTATCTCCTTAAAAAGTTTTAGCCAAAATGACCGGAATCAAGTTTCTTTACATTCTAGTACAGATAAATGCATGAGCTGAATTCGACACAAGATTGTGAGCTGTTGAAGGGAGAGATAGATGAAAGTGTCAAATTTTTAGAGAACAAACATTCAAATGATGCGGGTAATCATCAGATTTCACATGAGGTGGCTTATCAAAGCCCTGTACTAGTTCCTGAGTACTGTCCACCAGACGGCGAAGATCATATCTCAGATGGTAACTTAGCATTTATGTTCATTTAATTTGTATATACTCTTCTACTTACAATTTGTTTTGTACTTAATAATCTTAATGATTTGTAGAGTTTGAAGAAAATCTTGAGGAAATAAAGACTCCCAACGTTAAGAAAATATAGGATCATCAATGAGGCGCTACCAGAAAGACGATGATTTCTCTTATGTGAAGCAGATTCTAGGCGCTCAGGTTTCATAAAGCACGGTTTTGAAAAACATGGTATTCATCAAACCAACCATTAGACCCGTTTGTGTTTCAGGAAATCGAGTCTCAATATTTCCATGATCCTGAAAGATTTGCAGAGGAAATGAATGAATTATCTCATCGTTTACTATTATTTGACTTAGTGGATGATGTTTTGCTTACTATGTATGAAAGATCCTTGACATACTACCCGAAAGCATTGTCATCGTTTTGCCATATTAGTCCTGCCCCAACTGGAGCAAGTGTTCTTAATGAAGTTTGGAAGCGTGTGAGCCGTTTACTCAATTTGAAACCTGATATGAGCGAGTCTCTAGACTGTATTGTGTCACGAGATTTACGAAGTGATGATGGCTGGATGAATCTGCAGCTGGACTCCAGTGTGTTGGACTTGATTTGGAAGACTTGATTTTGATGAACTATTAGAAGAAATGTTATTTGAATGAATCTGATGTGTTCTTATTTCTTCAAATTGGTAGTGCATGTAGAACATCAGTAGGTGGATGGCCATGTATTGTGATGGCAATCTTAGAATTTTTAGAACGTTTTTTGATTGTTTGGTAGAGTCTTAATGTGCTTGTAAATATTTTATTGCGATGTATAATAAGTGAGAATTAGTTTGCCTTCTTTATTGTTCAGAAGGATAGAAAGGTATAGAGATACTTTTGTATAAATTGTTAATTGAAACAGTCGATAATAAGCTCGTTTCTCGTTTGCATTATAAAAAGACTGTATAATATCAGCATAAGGTTTGTCATGATCTTTGAAGTAACAGACTAATAACATTATCCCACGGAGAGAATAAATACCAACTTAGTGGCAAAAAGCTCAATATGTGGTATGATGAATATGCATTTCTGTATAACATAACTTGATAACATCATATGTATTAGATTGAACACTTGTAAGTATGTTCAAACTGGTTGCTTTGCATAAAACATGTAGCTCTATAACGATTTTCGGCTTACCAAGTTCTTAATTTTTCTAGAGCTTGCAATTTTATCGATACTCTATACCTCATATAAACCGGTTCTCCCACTCTATTCCTTCTTATTCCATCAGTTGCTTGAACTATCCTTATCTCTTTGTAGAATAATAACTAGTTTCTATACTGAGCTTATTTTTCATATGATCAGTAGATTTTCTTAAGCTCAATATAAAACTTGTTTTTGATTTTGCTACACTTGTTTATGTAACTATAGTTGATAGTTGTACACTAATTCGACTTAGCTACGGTGAACTATAACTGCAGATAAGTATCTGTCTATATCTATGGAGTACAAAATAATTAAACATTTTATTTTTGGCAATGTGTGTATAAAAACTGGCAATTTGATTATATAACTTAACTATTTCCATGCCCGCGTTGAACACGGATTAGTAAACTATGGTTAAGAAGATACAAATACAACCTATAATCAATACTATATGCAAGGTTATAAATAAGCGTGAGGGTGGCGTGGCGGCGTGATCAATCTCGCGCTTTACATTAAATCGAAGTTTTGCGTTTATAAGGCGTGACATGTCTGTTGCACAAAGTATGAAAATATTTATATATTTATATCATAATTCATATATCGAGATCACAAAACATATAACGTAAAGCGGCGTGGCGGCATAGCGTGGCGGCGTGATCGGCGCCACGCGCTACGGCGGGCGCTGCGAGCTTTTAGAGCGGTGAGTATATGTACATGCACGAGTGTACATGAATCAATTTATTTTATAATTATATTTTAACTAAATTTTTTGTTTATACTTTATAGTTATAAATCGTGCTTTCATTTTAATACTTATAATATTGTGCATCTACAGATTTTTGGTATTACAAATAAATTATTTATTGTTATCCGTATTCCAGTTTTTGACCTTTTTTTTGGAACGGCTGATTAGTTTTTGACCCGTGTACGCACGGGGTTATTAAACACGGATTAGGTTCGGCCATGATTATTACTAATAATAATATCTTAATTATGATTGAAAATATAATCAATTTTGTTTAAATTTTATTGTTTAAATGGTTTAATTTGATATTTTAACATATTCAAATTCATTGAATATAATAAAAATAATAAAATGATAAAATTAGTAGGGAGTCGTGATACTATCTGAGTGGGGCTCAGATAGTATCTCATTTCATTAATTTTTATAACTCGTATAAGTTTTTAATAAAATGATAATAATAATAATAATAATAATAATAATAATAATAATAATAATAATCATCTTATAAGTTCTAAAAATGTGATGTTGATATAAAATAATTATTTATTATTATTATTATTATTATTATTATTATGTGTGTTATTATTATCACTTTATTAAAAGCTCATGGATTTACAAAAAATAGTGGGAAGGCGAGATAGTATCTGAGCCTCCACCTCTAGCTATAGAAAAGCTATTTTACTAAAAATATAAATAGCGACGACGTCCCAATGTCTTGAGTCACAGAGAACTTTCGGATTCGCTTCATTAAGGTCATCGCATCCTTTTCAAGCTCTTCAAAAGAAGAGAATAAAAAAGGGAGAAACTCAAATCTAATATTCGCGCACTTAGCCTCTTACTTGACGCGTTTATTTTGTGATCCCTCAATTACCGCCCGACCCGGTGCAAAATCAACCATACTACTTACTATTGCTATTGCTATTGCTATTACTATTACTATTTTTTTTTATAAAACATTACTTCATTAGAAAATCATAGGATTTACAAGAAATTAGTGGGAGCCGAGGCACTAATTGGTCCCCCACTCCTCTAGCTATAGCAAAGCTAATCCTACTAAAAATATGCTCAGCAGCACGTGCGCCAATCTCTTGAATCAACGAGAAACTTGGATGCGCTTTAGTAGGGTTCTGCATCCTTCTCGAGCTCTCAAAAGAGAGAATGAGAAGGGAGAAACTGTATCCAATGTCCGCACATTTAGCCTCGTATTTGGCGATGTTTACGTTCTACCGCTTCTACCACCGCACGACCCGACGCGAAGTCAACCATATTAGTTTGTGTCGAGGGAGGCGACCACGTCAAATCAACACATACCTCCTTGCCCGCCGTCGAGAATAGAAATATATCATCCGGACGTAAGCATTGTCCCTATCACCGCAGAGCCCAATATCAACCTCTTTACGAGCGAAATCCTGAATGAGAACATATGTCACCAAGGGTATCACGCACACATTGTGCCGATGTTTAATGCCAATGATACCAAGCCAGGATACCGCGTGATCCCGTAAATGTCTCCAAAGAAATACCTTAGAACAAGCTGAGCATGGCATCTGAGCAGAAAAAATGGGGACACCTAACCAGTAGCATACACACATCGGTAATTTCTAGCATTCATGGTCTGTTCCAAACCGGATATCGGAACCACCCTAAGACAGTTAGAAGTGTAGTCCTCTTTTTGCGATCTCGATAAAGCCATCTGCCGAGTAGATAAACAAAAGGTGGATTCGGCCATTTTGGTAACACGTGTGAAATATATATATGTCAATTTTTTCATGAGTTTGGGGGCAGCCATTTCATATGGGTTGTCCAAAAGGTCGGTCTCCATTTTCGCATTAGAAGTATGTAGCGCATCATCAAAGGAAGATCGAGAAGTTATAATGCCAGAATGTCGGAGGAGCTTAGTCTGTAAACAGGCAGATTGGAGTCTAGAAGTAAGGAAAGCATAGTTCAAGACATCACCGGCAGAGTATACACCGAGCCCCCCGAAATCAAAAGGTAGTGTGGCCAGTCTCCACTGCCAATCACCAAACCCATGTCCAGAAGCAGTGACAATACGCACCGGAGAAGAGCGAAGTGTCGCATCAAATAAAATTTAAGCACGTTCAAAGACCTGAGGGGTGCATGTGCGCATAGAAAAATATAACTTGGAAATGCCGGCACAAGCTCGAAGGAGTAGCAATTCACACTGAGGGTCATTGAGCTTAGCAACAGCATCCATAAGCGCAATGGTTTTAGCAACCCGTTTCATAACAAGCTCACTACTAAACTCAAGGTCCACACTAGCAGGTCCACCCAACAATAGTGGGGAGCGGCGAAACTATCCGGGCCCCCCACACCTTTAGCAATAGCAAAACTAATCCTACTGAGTTATAGAGAAACTATGAGTAGCAGTACGCGCCCCAATGTCCTGAGTTATAGAGAACTTCTGGATCCGCTTAAGTAAGGTCACCGCATCTGCCTCAAGTTCTCCCAGAGAGAAAAATGAGAAAGGGATGAAACCATATCCAATATCCGCACATTTAGCTCAGTACTTGACACGCTTACGTTTTGCGGCATCAATCACCACATGACCTGGCACAAAATCAATCATACCAGTTTGCGTGAGGGGAGACGACCCCGTCAAATCGACACATCGTCTTGCCTCCGTCCGAGAATAGAGCAAGATATCACATTGGCGTAAGACTTGCTCCCTTTCTCCACCCAACCCGATGTCTACCTCTTTCTGATGAGACCCGGATCGAGAACAGATATCAACCAAAGTATCACGCACCATGTTGTCTTGATGTTTAATACCAATAGTGCCGACACGATACATCATGGTCCCGTAAATATCCCGTGAAAACCTTGGAGCAAGGCGAGAATCTCATACGAGCAGAGAAAAGGGGAACGCTGGCCGATAACATAATATACACCTATAAGTTCGGCATTCATAGTCTGTCCCGGCCCGAAATATCGGAACCACCCTAAGCCAGTCTGAAGTATAGTCCTCCTTTTGCGACCTCCAGATTGCCATTTGTCGAGGAGATAGGCAAAATGTGGATTCAACCATTTGGGTAACACGTGTGAAGTATATATCTGCCAATTTCTTCATGATTTTGGAGGCAGCGATCTCATCCGGGTTACTCATAAGGTCAATCTCCATTTTCGCATTAAAAGCGCTCAAGGCCTCTTCGAAGGAAGGTCTAGAGGTTACAATATCATATTGTCTGAGGAGCTTAGTCTGTAGTTTGGCAGATTGGAGTCTAGACGCAAGGAATGCATAGTTCAAGGCATCCCCTACTGAATATACACCAAGCCCCCCAAATAAAAATGGCAGGGTGGTGATAAAGCCTAAAATGAACATGTTTTTAGTAGCGTTATTGTTGGTTTTGTGCATGATAATCGGCTATATTTACTCATAAGCATTGCAAAGATGCGTGTGTGTATGTATATGTAGCGGTATCATGAATGATGAAGAAATGAAGTTTTATGCACATTTGGAAGATTCTCGAGGAAGGAAGTCGAGCAAGGAAGCTTTTGGATTCAATAATTGGGAAGCACAATGATTTCTAAGTATCTACTGACAAGGAAAGATCAAGTTTTGCCTTGGAAATCATCGTGAGAGCAAAGAATGAAGCGTATAAACAAAAGTCAATCGGCACAAACCAGTAGGTCGGTCGTAACCGTAACCGATCCGGTGGGCAAATGGTCAAATCGCAACCGATCCGGTTGCCAGTATAACCGATCCGGTTGCATGAGTCTGATTACACAAAGTTGCATTTATTGTTGCCTTAACTCCCATAATCATTGGGCCGATCATTTCTTGATATTAACTTGTTGGGAGCGTTTTGGCTAGTTGAGCAAGTTTATTTGGCTATATAATGAACCTAGTCCTAGTTTACTAGGTGTGACACAACAAAAGTGTATTAGTTTACATCAAAACTAATACCAACCATATTATTCAACCCAAAAGCTTAGTTCTTCTTGAAAACGTCCAAGAGCAAGGAGGGAACAATTCTCATCCATAGTTTTGGTAATTTGGAGTTATACGGTGAATCTAGGTGATTGGAGGCGCGTGGTTGCTACAATCCACGAATTCTAATTCTTGTAATCGCAAAAGTTTAGGTATTCTATGAACTTTGTTATGGATTTCTATTCTCTTGAGTTATTGGAATTACTTTGTTATGATTTGTGTTTAGTTATTATTATCATGGAGTAGTTTTGGGATATACTTGTGTGTTGGGATGTAGTTAATTATACTAGTGTTCTCATATGTGATGCATGTATATATGATCTTGTTTAAATGAGTTTGTTGGAAAAATACTAGTCTTGGTTTGATTTGTTGATAAAACATGTTTTAAGAAAAAGGACCAAAGAATTTCTCTTGTGTTTTATTCCAAAAGTTGGTGACAAACTAGTATGGGGATATGGTGATTGACAACCACCATGTTTGCTTATTAAAACAAGACTAGGAACATTTTCATCACAAAAGGGTCGAAAGATTCGTAAGAACAAGTTTAATAAAACATGTTGCAAAAAATAGATTTTCTAAAGGATAATCATTAGGATAAGGACCGAAGGATTACCTATATGTTTTGTTCTTAGAATGATTTTTACAAACATATACCATGGTTGGGGATCATTTGCTTATGATTTGTGCATCACATCAAGAGTTTACACCAAACCTTCATGAACACTATTTATGATTGACTATAGACTACACACAAGTATATATATTTCTTATTATTGAATTTCACTATAAACATCACTATTTGAGGAAGCTTTGACAAGCTTTCTGGTTGGAATATTTTCATCAAAACAATTTCAAACGTAAAATCCCTTGGGACGATCTCGACTTACCAAACTTTGCTATCACGGACGAGTATACTTGCTCGTATGTGTTAATAGAATTAGACGGTTAAATCGTGTTTATAAATTTTTAAAACTTGTGATGCGTGCCAAACAGTCAAGCTTAAATCACACAAGCACTCGCCATTGTGAATGGCAAACCGTAACTAGCTTAAGACTGCCTAAACACGAATGCAATGAAGATCTGAGGAGTATAGTGTTTCCCCGGGTCGTTATGTCCCAGCGAGTTGTGCAATGGATTATCAAACGTTTAGTGATCGGGAAATTTGAACAGAAAAGGGATTCTGAATATGATATAAACTACGAAAAAAGCCAACAAATTACAACGGCTTAAATACAAATTAAAGAAAGTTAAAAAGATAAAATCTATTAAATAAACGCTATCACTACAATTAAAATGATGTTTTTGTTTTTATGTTTTTATAAAACTGAAATTAAAATCTACGCGACGTACAAAATAAAAAGTGAAACTTACACAATATTAATCCAAAAAATATGAAAATGTTATTTCTACAAACCTAATGATAAAAGAAAATATTTAGAAAAAGAAAATTATTTTATAACTATTTATCTAATTATTATTAATTAAAACTATTTTTAACTATTAAATAATTACCTAAAATACAAAAATTAGGAAATAAAGCTAGAAAAATAAAATTATGAAATGAAAAAGTCTAAAATATCAAAATAGAATTTTCAAAACTATTTTTGTATTTTATGATTATTTTCTATTTTTATGGATTTTAAACTATTAAAAACTAATTAAATTACTAAAATTACCAAATAAACTATGAAAATATGGAAAATTACCTTTTTTACTTTTTATATTTATCTAAACCTAAGAAAATTGAAAACTTATTTTTTTGAAGCTTTTCTTAATTATTTGTATTTAAAACTAATTAAAAATGCTTAAAAACTAGTTTAAATTAAGAAAAATAGCAAAACAACTTAGAAAAATCTGAAAATTTCAGGAAAACTCTAAAATTATATAAGGAATCTAAGAAAAATGGAAAAACAAGTGCTTATATGGATGAATTTGAAACTGCTATGGAAGTGCTTATTGAAATAAGCACTTGATTGAGCAAATGCACTCCAAAGGCTACCAAACTGATACACAAGCTATGATAAGCTAAAATAACTAAAATGGAACAAGTTTTAACAACCCTAGACCTCTGATTAGCAGGTTATACCAGATTTGATGTTTGAACTTTTGGCTTAAAAACAGTAAGATGGTATCAACTTTGACACAAGCACAATCAACACAATAAACTCAAATGAAAACTCTTGGTTGGAATCTAGACTAGACACGGGTGAGAGTATTTGTACCAAAATTCAGACCATGAGAGACTCTATTAAGCTCTGTGCAACACGCCGTCTGTGAGAAAACTCGACAAGTCGAGTTTTGTCTGAAGCAACCGAGACAGGTGGAGCGGGGAGGCAGCCCAAGTTCACAAGCTTGTTTGAAGCTTATAAAATTTTGACAAAATCGGTAAAAATAGTAATAACAAACTAGACCAATAGAGGCTTTTGAAACACCAAATCTCACTAAATTTGACCCACAATGAATCAAGGAAAAATCCTTGTAGTTGGCTCAACGAGTTTTGCAAGATTGACTTTTGAAAGAATTGATGAACTTTGACTTTAATGAACTTTGGATCTAATTTTAAGACTGAGATTGATGTTATAAGGTGTAATGGACACAATGCAAGTAAAGTTATGAATTTCTAAACACAAAATGATGATTTGCAATCCTAAAATCCACAACAGTGGACAGTTAAGAATGATTAAGTGCAATTTTGACTTTTAGCACTAGCAGACCCAATTTAATGACCAAAATGAGTTCAAATCTACTTAAGAAACATGAAGCAATAAAAAACTAATACTGCATAAGCCAAAAAAAAACAGAATGATCAGTAATCCAAACACCCCTTTGTAAACTGATTAGAGCTCAAAACTACTCCAAACTTTTAACCAACTTGTAATTATGATCAAGTTCACTTTAAGTAACTAAAATACTGCTATGAGAACAAGTTTCAACAGATTATAACTACAAATGCCTTACATGCAAGAATTTGAGAAATTTACTTACAAAGGTCCAAACCACAATGGCTAGCTACTCTGAAACAATGGACCACTAACTATCAATTCCAACCCAACTAACTCAAAACCAACCCAATCCACTCTGCATCAACCCATGTCCATTTCCATTGCTATTTTTGACCCTGTTTGACTTTTGTTGACCAAGATTCAAAATGAATGTAAACTTGAATTTGAGCTTGTAAAAAGCTATGCTAAGCTCATTTAAGCTCAATGGACCTGAGAAACAAGCATTATGAAGCTTTTGAGTGTGATTTGGAAATGAGAAATTTCAACAGTAGCTTTAACCATGAATTCTGAACATTACTTGAATTAATCACTGGAAATAGTTTATAATGATTACAAAACACTTAATTTGATACAAAGAAATGATTACAACAAGTTTTCACTTTTCTAAAGCTTTTAACATAAAACGACATTAAGTTAAAACTAAAAACTAGTAGACTTTTTCTTTGCTTCCTTTCCTTCTTTTATAATCCAAGCTCTTTTCTCTCACTTGAACATTTCCCGACAATCTAAGCCATTGGATGGCTTTGAAATGATCTCAACCGTTTAAATGGTGTTTTGGCGCCAAAATGGTTATCGCCAAATGGGGGTTGAGTGAGGGTTAGGGATGCAATAAATGTAGTTTGGATGTTAGTTGGAGGTGAGGGAACAAGTTTGAGTGATTGGTGAGGAGGGGGGATGGGTATAGCTGAGTTTCAGGGAAAGCAGGTAAGGGAAGAAGACTTTGGCGGGTGTTAGATTTTGACCAGGATTGACCAAAGCAGTATTAATAATAGGGGGGTTCACAATTGCATATTGACGGGGTCCAGAGCTAGGCGAGGGTTCAAAATGAGATGAAAGGTTTAAAACTTCAAGGACTAATGTTGAACTTCGAAATTCCGAGGACCGAATCGCAATTCATCAAACTTGTTCAAGGACTGAAAATGACAAGTTCCAAAAGTATAAGGACTAAAATTGCCATTTTGCAATTTTCAGGGCCATTCGCCAATTTTCAAACTTGGAGGACCATTTTGTAATTTTCTCAAACTTTTCATATTTTTCACCAAAGGACTAAATTTGACAACTTTTGATTTTAAAAGGACCTTTGGTGACTTTACTTTTGAAATTATGCGTCGAGGACTTTTTTGACAACTTTTGAAACTTGGGGATCAAACGCAATTTTGCAAATTTGATATGTTTTTCATCGATTTTGATATTTTGTTTTAAAACACATAAAACAACGATTTGTGATATTTTGATCATTTTGATGTGTTTACGAGTGTTTTCGAGATGATTTTGCAGTTTATATTGTACAAAAATGATGAGTATTTACACACTCATCAATCCCCACATGAGATATTGCTAGTCCCTAGCAATGATTTGAGAAAACATAATGGATTTTAATCTCTTTACCAAAAGCCATTACTACGGAGTAGCCAAATGTTTCAGTTCAAGTAAGAACCATGGTACACCGATAACCATGTGATTTTGAGCAAACCACCGACTTTCAACGGTTTGATTTTGTCTTTACGAAGCCGTACCCATACGGACTAGCCAACTCTTAGATAAATTATCAATATTATCTTTGGTGAGTGATTACCAATTATGGTTTTTCCATCGCCTTTACCACAAGCCATAATCTTGCGGGCTAGCCAACTCTTCACTTTTTAGGATATGGTGAGTTGAGAACCATACAATTTTGGGCAAATTGCAAGCCGTCAACGGTTTGAGAAATCTTTACCAAGAGCCGTTTGCTCTGGATTAGCCAATCCTTTTGTCTTCTGATACATGCGGATGATAACCAAATGAGAAAGTGTAAACACTTACTCCAAAAAAAATTTTGGCCAAAAGGGAATTGGGTATAATTATATGATAAAATTCGTGAGAATTCCCCACACTTAGAAATGAATATTGCCCTCAATATTCAAAGTACGCGGTTATGCGAAACAAAGAACGTAAAAGGAAATACTACGGCCATTATTTAGAAAGAAGATTTTTTTTTTTTTTTTTTTTGAAACATGTGGCAACCCCCTCCACACTAGGGTGGTAGAAAGAGGTAAGAAGACGAAAGATGGGTGAAAACCCATATAGCATGCTCTTTTTTGATTCCCGAGTCGCTAGCTTGACTCGACCCGAATTCATTGGTTCATGGGAAAGTTTGTAAGTCGGGACAACCATGGATGGAATGTCCTCTCCAAAGTAATGCTTCACCGATGACCATTCACTTTGAAATTAGGACCATCGGGTTGAGATAACTCAATGGTACCATAAGGATAAACCTTAGCGATAGTAAATGGACCGACCAACGGGACTTGAGCTTTCGAGAAAATCTTCAATCTTGAATTGAAAAGAAGGACTCGATCACCAACGTTGAAAACGCGGTTTTGATTTTGAGTCATGAATCTTCTTTGTCTTTTGTTTATAGATCAAAGAGTTCTCGTAAGCTTGATCACGGAGTTCACTTAATTCATTCATTTGAACTTTCCGTGATCACCCGCCGTCTGAATATCAAAGTTAGCATGCTTCAGGCCCAAGATGCCTTGTGCTCGAGCTCAACCGGTAGATGACACGCCTTCCGTACACCGGCTTGTATGGAGTGCACCGATGGGTGTTTTGTAAAATCGACGGAAGGCCAGTGCGTCATCTAGCTTATCCGACCAAGAGGCACGGTTTTCACCAACCGTCCTCTCCGTCTTTATCCCGGTTAGAAACTTCCACTTGCCCACTTGTTTGGGGTGGTGCGCATGATAGACGGTGTGTTACACCATACTTTTGCATGACTCTTTCAAGCGGTCATTGCAGAAATGCGTACCACGATCACGATTATGGCTCGTGGAGTTCCAAACCTAGCAAATAAGGATTTCAAGAATTTAACAACAACTCGGGCATCGTTGGTGGGTAAAGCTTTAGCTTCAACCCATTTGACAAGTAGTCAACGGCCACGAGTATGTATTTGTTACCACGGGAAGAAGGAAATGGCCCGTAAAGTCAATGCCCCATATGTCAAAATCTCACACACTTGAATAGCGTTTTGCGGCATTTCATTCCTTTGTGAGATATTCCCATGACGTTGACAAGCGTCACGTGTTTTGACGAATTCATGGGCATCCTTGTAGATTGTGGGCCAATAGAATCGGAATCAAACACCTTCTTGGCGGTGTAGTTGGGGCTATGATGTCCCCAGTGGGTCCGAATGGCAAGCCTTGAGAATGTCAACGCTTCCCGACCATACACACATCGCGGATGACTTGATCCGCACAAATTTTAAACAAGTAGGGGTCGTCCCGAAATAATGTTTCACATCCTTAAAGAATTTATTTTTACATTGGGACGACATCCTTTCACCACAAAGTTACCCGCATGGTAATTTGCAAAGTCGACAAACCATGGGGTGAAGAGTCTCCGCGAAAAGAAACCATATTGAGTGTTTCGAGAGAAATGTTTCATTAATTTCCTTTTTCTCAAACACATCCGGTGAGGGTTCTCTAATCGGGATAGATGATCGCACCGTGTTCTCGGCTCCTTTTATCACGAATTATGATATCAAATTCTTGTAGGAGGAGAACCCAGCGAGCAATCTCGGCTTTGCATCTTGTTTTGCAAAGAGATATTTGAGTGCCGAGTGATCCGTATACACCACGCATTTGGTCAAGATAAGGTATGGCGAAACTTCTCAAACGCATACACCACGACTAACAATTCTTTTTCCGTAGTGGTGTAATGGGTCCGAGCTTGATCATAGTTTTGCTCGCGTGTGGATTGGTGAAAATGTTTGGTTTTGCGTTGCCCCAAGACCGCACCGATAGCAAAGTCACTTGCATCACACATGAGCTCAAAGGGTAAATCCCATCGGGGCAACTAGAATGGGTGCTTAGTAAGCTTTTTCTTAAGTGTTTCAAAAGCTTGATGCACTCAGGAGAAAAGATGAAAGGAGCATCTTTTTCGAGAAGATGGGTCATTGGCCGAGCGATTTTAGAGAAATCTTGAATGAATCTACGATAAAACCCGGCATGACCTAGGAAACTCCTAATACCTTTGACGGTAGTCGGATGAGGCAGTTTGGCGATAACATCAACTTTTGCTCTATCTACCTCAATCCCATTCTTAGAAATCTTATGGCCAAGGACTATGCCTTCTTTGACCATAAAGTGACTCTTCTCCCAGTTTAGACATAGATTGGTGTCTTCACACCTTTTAAGCATTTTGTCTAACTGGGAGAGACATGTCTGAACGAGTCCCCAATGACCAGAAGTCATCCATAAACACCTCCATAGTTTCCCGATCATGTCGTGGAAAATCGCCATCATACATCGTTGGAACGTGCGGGAGCATTACATAAGCCAAAAGGCATACGTCAGAGGCAAGCGTCCCGTATGGGCGGTGAATGTGGTCTTCTCTTGATCCGGCGGATCAATGGGGATCTGAAAGTAACCCGAGAAACCATCAAGGAAACAATAGTACTGGTTCCTGCTAATCTCTCAAGCATCCGGTCCATGAAGGGTAGAGGAAAATGGTCTTTACGGGTGGCTTCATTTAACTTACGATAGTCAATGCACACACGCCATCCGTAACCAATCGAGTTGGAATCAACTCGTTTTCTTCATTCGTGACAACGATTATGCCACCCTTTTTGGAACGCAATGAATTGGGCTAACCCAAGGACTATCGAGATCGGGTAAATCAGGTGGCATCAAGAAGTTTGAGAACCTCTTGTTTGATAACCTCGTGAATTTTAGGATTCACCCTTCTCGACTTTGATTCGCCGGTTTGAAGTCATCCTCCATTAAGATTTTGTGAGTACAAAACTCGGGGTTGATACCTTAATATCGGAGAGTTTCAAGCAATTGCTTGCTTGTGTGACTTCAAGACCTTTATGAGAGCGCTTCTCCTCCCGAGTCAAGTCTTTAGCAATTATGACGGGTAATTTATCATCACCTCCAAGAATGCATACTCAAGATGAGGAGGTAGGTCCTTAAGTTCAACCTCGGAAATTCTTGGTGGATGATTGCACCGATTTGATTTCCTCAATTGTGATCTCATTCGGAGGAGTGAAGGTAAAGGATCCTCATTAAGCAACCGCTCAAGATAAAGGATATCCCTCCGAATCATACACACCATCAATTCCAGTGGAATTGATTCATCGATAACCGAAATTCATCGATCTCTTCCAGAGGAAGTCACCTCCTCAAACGGGTGAGAGAGGGAAGAGTCGGCAATGATAGGTTGAGAAGATGTGGTGGAATCCTGAGGAATTCTCACTCACGAATTATGAAGATAACCAAGAAACTCTTGAGAGTACTCCTCTGAAGCAATGTCAATTAAATCGACTTGATTAAGCGATTCGATGTCATAATTTGAGGAGTACCTCGAAGTTTGATCGAGGTTAAAAGTAACGACTTCGTTACCCACACGCAGAGTGATTTCTTGCTCGAATACATCAATAAGAGCACGCCCGTTCTCGTGAATCCTCGACCAACAATAAGAGGAACCCGATGATCGGCATCGAAATCAACGACCACAAAATCACCGGAAAATGGAACTTTCCTACTTTCACGAATACATCCTCGGCAATGCCAAGAGGACGCGAGATAGAACGATCGCAAGCTCAAGAGTCATGCGGTAGGAATAAGTTCGGGAAGAGAAAGTTTCTTCCACATCGAATCTGACATCAGTTGATGCTTGCACCAAGATCGGCAAGGCAAAGCATTCAATCATCCTAGGAAAACACAAGGAAGAAGAAATTTTCCGGATCTCCTAGCTTCTCGAAGCTTCTTTAACAAAACAATGAGCAATTCTCATTCAAAGGAGTCTTAGCCATTTCAAATAGCTTTTCTTTGTTGCTCAAGATATGTTTGAGTAGATGCAAACTTGGGCATCAACATGATAGCATCCGCGAAGCTTATGTCAAAGTGAAGTTCTTGGAAAATTTGAAAGAATTTTCCATTTGATGACTAGCTTTCTCATGAGCTTTGCTCATGTAAACGTGAGGGATAAGGAATAGAAGTTTTGGATTCGATTCTCAACAGAGCTACAGAGGCTCAAAACAACTCCTTGATTCGACTTGGGTTTCGGACCACTGAGGTTGGACTACCGAAGGTGGGACGTGTCTGTACCTCGTGGGCTTGAATAATGCACCTTGTCCGTTGTTTCCTTGGTAACTTGACTAAATGCCACGAGGAGGAGGCATTGGAGTCATAGGTCCATTGTGTCGGAGGTTCACTTTCCACTACCTTTGGGAGAGAAGAAGAAGAGGTAGTAGGAATAGCGGGTCCGAAGATATGAAGCACCACTTACGGTTGTGATCGCCTTTGCATCGCCTCGGATTAGCGATCGTGTTGCTAGGTAGAGTACCGAGCACGAGGGTCGATCATTTAAAGACTTCTTGATGTCGAAATCTGGCGACCAACAACCGATTCATTTCCTCTTGGGATTTCATGAATTGTTTGAAAGAACTCATCGATGATGGTCCAGTTGGAACAATAGCTTGAGTTTGCACAGGAAATTCGCCTCTATTGTTAGGATTAGGGCCTTGATTCGAAAATTCCCTTGATTGTTTGCATGAAAATACCGAGGTTGAAATTTCCGACACAGGTTTCTATTGTAATTTCCTTGATGTTGGAAATTTTGATTACGATTTTGAAAACCGTTGTTTTGATTGAAATGACCTTGGTTTGAAAACCTTGGTTTGGTCTATTCTGATTCGATTACGGTTTGGTTTTGATTGAAACCGGAGGTCCGAGTAGTGGTTAGGGCGGTGGTTCGGGTCTATAGGAGCACGATATTGGTTGCCTCCTTGATTAGACATCCGCCCACAAGATTAGCTTCAAAGGGTTACCATCGGTGGCCATACGCTTATAGTAAGCATGGGGCCACCACAGTAACACGACTTCCACTTTCTTAACTTCACAGAGGTGAAGTTTGTGGAAAAGAGACTTTCTTCGGTTGGAGAGAACCAAAGCTTGGATAGCTTCCGTGAGTTTATCAATCTTAGCATCGGTGCTAGACCGACTCACGGGCGATGAAGAAGAAGAAGGTCCAACATTGACTTGAAACAACCGGCTTGCTTCGTGCGGTCGCGGACTTTAGACTTGTTTTCGATTATCGCTAAAGCTTCTTTGACGCTTTGCTTAGGAAATTTCCTCCCGCGGAGAATTGAGAGAATCTTGATCGATTGACTCACTCCATTGTAGAAAGTATCGAGTTGCATCAACTCGGAGAAACCATGGTGAGGACATTTGCGGCAATTCCTTGAAACGATCCCACGATTCATTGAAGGATTCATCAAACTTCGAGTGAACTTGATGATTTCATTTTAAGACTCGTGGTTTTGGAAGGTGGATAGAATTCATTCACAAATTTCTTCACCGATCTTCCCATGTCTCAATAGGCGGGGGTTGTTTTTCAAGCCAAATCCGGGCTTGCCCTCAAGAGAAAATGGGAGCGAAGAAGCTTAACACCGGTAGGGACATTCTTATACTTGATGGTAGATGCAATCTTGTTAAACCATCTTATATGAGCATGAGGATCATCCCGCTCAAAACCGTAGAATTGATTTGAGGTTACAAGATTGATAACCCGCCTTGAGTTCAAAATTTTCACCACGATGGTCGGTACAACGATAGCATCTCCATACCCGTCGATGGGTGCACGGAGAAGCTCACACATAGAATTTCATCCGCCATGATAGCGGAAGTAGTGCGAACACTCGGATCTCGGATCCGACGGATGGAGCGAAGTCTGAACACGCCTTCTTGGAATCTTGACAAGCTCACGAAATGGGCTCACAGGATCTAGAAGAGCGAAAAGCATGCACTAGAGTTAACTCTAAGGACTCTCGAGTTAAGGAGAGAAATGGAATTATGAAAATCTTTCGGATGAGAATGAGAATTATGAAGACGTTTATAAAATAGTGGTGAGAAGAATATTTATGGGTTTTCGGTTCAAACGTCGATATCACAACAAAATCAATTAACACAAGATCGAGGCAAAACAACGATGAACTTAACCAATAATCCAAAATGAATGGCTTCTTTGAAAAGGTACACCAATCACAAGGACACAAAGGCAAGTTTTAAATCTTTAGTTCGGGAACTTATTATGGTCGCACCCCGTTAGGTAGTGCCTTTGCCTTGGTTTGGTGGTAATCTTTTAAGTTGTTATTTATCAAGAAAGCAGCGAATCTTTTGTATTTTTATTTTTATACATATATAGAAACAAAAGGAAAAATATTTTGTGTTTTATACGTTTTAGTCATTTTGGGTTTTGGATTTTTAAGAAAAATATGGATATATATATATATAGATAGATAGATGGATGATATGAACAAATGAGTGAGTATTCAAACAACTAATCTGCTAGACGTAAGACAAATAGCACACTGACTCCGGCGTGGCGCCAAAAATTTGATGCGTGCAAACAATTGAGCTAAATCACACAAGCTCGCCACTTGTGAATGGCAAACCGTAACTAGCTTAAGACCGCCTAAACACGAATGCAATGAAGATCTGAGGAGTATAGTGTTTCCCGGTCGTTATGTCCCATGAGTTGTGCAATGGATTATCAAACGTTTAGTGATCGGAAATTTGAATGAAAAGGGATTACGAATATGATATAAACTACGAAAAAAGCCAACAAATTACAACGGCTTAAATACAAATTAAAGAAAGTTAAAAGATAAAATCTATTAAATAAACGCTATCACTACAATTAAAATGATGTTTTGTTTTATGTTTTATAAACGAAATTAAAATCTACGACGTCTGAAAATAAAAAGTGAAACTTACACAATATTAATCCAAAAATATGAAAATGTTATTTCTACAAACCTAATGATAAAAGAAAATATTTAGAAAAAGAAAATTATTTTTATAACTATTTATCTAATTATTATTAATTAAAACTATTTTAACTATTAAATAATTACCTAAAATACAAAAATTAGGAAATAAAGCTAGAAAATAAAATTATGAAATGGAAAAGTCTAAAATATCAAAATAGAATTTTCAAAACTATTTTGTATTTTATGATTATTTTCTATTTTTATGGATTTTAAACTATTAAAAACTAATTAAATTACTAAAATTACCAAATAAACTATGAAAAATATGGAAAATTACCTTTTTTACTTTTTATATTTATCTAAACCTAAGAAAATTGAAAACTTATTTTTTTGAAGCTTTTCTTAATTATTTGTATTTAAAACTAATTAAAAATGCTTAAAAACTAGTTTAAATTAAGAAAAATAGCAAAACAACTTAGAAAAATCTGAAAATTTCAGGAAAACTCTAAAATTATATAAGGAATCTAAGAAAATGTAAAACAAGTGCTTATATGGATGAATTTGAAACTGCTATGGAAGTGCTTATTGAAATAAGCACTTGATTGAGCAAATGCACTCCAAAGGCTACCAAACTGATACACAAGCTATGATAAGCTAAAATAACTAAAATGGAACAAGTTTTAACAACCCTAGACCTCTGATTAGCAGGTTATACCAGATTTGATGTTTGAACTTTTGGCTTAAAAACAGTAAGATGGTATCAACTTTGGACACAAGCACAATCAACACAATAAGCTCAAAATGAAAACTACTGGTTGGAATCTAGACTAGACCTGGGTGAGAGTATTTGTACCAAAATTCAGACCATGAGAGACTCTATTAAGCTCTGTGCAACTTCTGCAAATCTGTGAGAAAACTCGACTTAGGCGAGTTTTGGTCTGAAACCGAGAGCAGTGGAGCGGGGAGACAGCCCAAGTTCACAAGCTTGTTTGAAGCTTATAAAATTTTGACAAAAATCGGTAAAATAGTAATAACAAACTAGACCAATAGAGGCTTTTGAAACACCAAATCTCACTAAATTTGACCCATGAATGAATCAAGGAAAAATCCTTGTAGTTGGCTCAAAACAGGTTTTGCAAGATTGACTTTTGAAAGAATTGATGAACTTTGACTTTAATGAACTTTGGATCTAATTTTAAGACGAGATTGATGTTATAAGGTGTAATGGACACAATGCAAGTAAAGTTATGAATTTCTAAACACAAAATGATGATTTGAATCCTAAAATCCACAACAAAGGACGCTTAAGAATGATTAAGTGCAATTTTGACTTTTAGCACTAGCGACCCAATTTAATGACCAAAATGAGTTCAAATCTACTTAAGAAACATGAAGCAATAAAAACTAATCGCATAAGCCAAAAAAGCAGATGATCGATAATCCAAACACCCTTTGTAAACTGATTAGAGCTCAAAACTACTCAAAACTTTTAACCAACTTGTAATTATGATCAAGTTCACTTTAAATAACTAAAATACTGCTATGAGAACAAGTTTCAACAGATTATAACTACAAATGCCTTACATGCAAGAATTTGAGAAATTTACTTACAAAGGTCCAAACCACAATGGCTAGCTACTACTAAAACAATGGACCACTAACTATCAATTCCAACCCAACTAACTCAAAACCAACCCAATCCACCTCTGCATCAACCCATGTCCATTTCCATTGCTATTTTTGACCCTGTTTGACTTTTGTTGACCAAGATTCAAAATGAATGTAAACTTGAATTTGAGCTTGTAAAAAGCTATGCTAAGCTCATTTAAGCTCAATGGAACTGAGAAACAAGCATTATGAAGCTTTTGAGTGTGATTTGGAAATGAGAAATTTCAACAGTAGCTTTAACCATGAATTCTGAACATTACTTGAATTAATCACTGGAAATAGTTTATAATGATTACAAAACACTTAATTTGATACAAAGAAACAGATTACAACAAGTTTTTCACTTTTCTAAAGCTTTTAACATAAAAACGACATTAAGTTAAAACTAAAAACTAGTAGACTTTTTCTTTGCTTCCTTTTGCCTTCTTTTTATAATCCAAAGCTCTTTTCTCTCACTTCTGAACATTTCCCAACAATCTAAGCCATTGGATGGCTTTGAAATGATCTCAACCGTTTAAATGGTGTTTTGGCGCCAAAATGGTTATCGCCAAATGGGGTTGAGTGAGGGTTAGGGATGCAATAAATGTAGTTTGGATGTTAGTTGGAGGTGAGGAGCAGGTTTGAGTGATTGGTGAGGAGGGGGGATGGGTATAGCTGAGTTTCAGGGAAAGCAGGTAAGGGAAGAAGACTTTGGCGGGTGTTAGATTTTGACTAGGATTGACCAAAGCAGTATTAATAATAGGGGGGTTCACAATTGCATATTGACAGGGGTCCAGAGCTAGGCAGGGGTTCAAAATGAGATGAAAGGGTTTAAAACTTCAAGGACTAATGTTGAACTTCGAAATTCCGGACCGAATCGCCAATTCATCAAACTTGTTCCAAGGACTGAAAATGACAAGTTCCAAAAGTATAAGGACTAAAATTGCCATTTGCAATTTTCTAGGGCCATTTCGCCAATTTTCAAACTTGGAGGACCATTTTGTAATTTTCTCAAACTTTTCATATTTTTCACCAAAGGACTAAATTTGACAACTTTTGATTTTAAAAGGACCTTTGGTGACTTTACTTTTGAAATTATGTGCTCGGGGAGTGTTTTGACAACTTTTGAAACTTGGGGATCGAACCGCAATTTTGCAAATTTGATATGTTTTTCATCGATTTTGATATTTTTGTTTTTAAAACACATAAAACACTGATTTGTAATATTTTGATCATTTTGATGTGTTTGAGTGTTTTCGAGATGATTTTGCAGTTTATATTGTACAAAAAATGATGAGTATTTACACACTCATCAACTTGCACTAAGCGAAACACATCAAGTTTTTTGCGCCGCTGCCGGGGATTTCATTTCAATTTTGATTTTCTGTAAGATTGGTAGTATTGGAATTGAATTTGGTGAAAAGTAAAAAAAAAAAAAAAAAAGAGTTTTGGTTAAAAGCTAACCGATTCGGTTGCTCTGCAACCGAATCCGGTTAAACTACTGAGTGATTTTTTTATTTTTGATTTCATGGTTCTAGTTTACTTAGTGATTTGTGTTATAGTTCCTAGAGTAATTCTTGTCATTTTAGATTTTATTTACGATTATATCTTGTAGTTTAATGATTTCTTAGATTTTTATATTTTCTTTATATTTGTTCTTATTAGTTAATTAGTTCTAGATTAATTCAAGTTTTAATCTTAATGATTGGATAGTAATTTTTCAGTTATATGATTTGATTATCTTTATGGTAGTTTTTAATAGGGTAGTTAATATAGTTTTTAGTTTAATGGTTTAATTATTAAGTCATTAATTATTGGTTTATGAAGAGTCTTAATTAATTTAGAGTTTTGGTACACTTAATGATTTTTTTTTAATTTCAATTAATATTCAGTTTTTTTTTTTTTTTTCTAAAAATTTGTGTCGATCTAACCGATCGGTTGCAACCCGCAACCGGATCCGGTTAGATTACTTGGTCTAGTTATTACCACCAACCGATCCGGTTGGAGCTCTCGGTAAAAAATTTATAATTTTTAGATTTTGAGTTTTAACTTATGTTTTTAGTTTTGTTAAGTATCTTTACTTGCTTAGTATATGTTTCTATAGTTTGTTCTTGTTTTTACTAACTCTAACGCTAATGATTCGGATTTTGTTTTGTTTTGTTTTGTCAAGTTTAGCAAGTTAGTATGGATAGTTTGAGCGGAATCTCGGAATACCTTCGTAACTTGGATGAAATGTTCAAGGATACCGGAAGTTCACTGGAAAAGATTGGAGGTATCTTGGAAGAAAGTTAGAAAGATTTTGGGATTGATACGGTTAATATGGAGGAAACAGGTGAAAACAAAGTTCAACTTCCCAAGAAGGGAAGAGTTGTGGTATTCACACAAGCACCTTTAACGGTGTATGATTCGCCACTAATGAGGTTTGGTACGCCTTGTGGTGTAGAAGGAGTAAGTGCTTGGGACGCGCAACTTAATATGGCTTATGGAGAAAACTACATTTTGGAGAAGGTTCTTGACGAAATTGGTCATGTACGTTTGGACTATGAAGCATATGGAAGAAGGATGGTTAAAATCTTAAGGTCAATATTCATGGTCACATTTTGAAACAGATTTTGTTGTGTTAGAAGAAGGGAATGCGGATGAACCCAATGTATGTTTTGGTCGAGACTTTCTTGTCACGACCAATTGTCAAGTTGATTTTGCAATGGGAGAAATGAGGATTAATTTAACTGATTTGGAAGAAGGAAAAGGAGTGAACGAGATGCTAGTGGAATTGTGTGCCAACATGGAAGAGAAAGATGTGGAAGTAGTTAAGATGGGGAAGGCAAATAGGAAGAAAACTTCATCAAACAAACTAACCCCAACCACAACCACCAACAAAAATGATTACACACCATCATCACCTCCCACTACAAATACTTTCAAACCTTTAACCGACAAACAAAAAGAAGCTATTTTAGAAAACCTAGAACAAAAGTTTCTTGAGCTTAATGAGAAGAAACCGGTGATAGAGGTACTTCAAGATTACGTGCTCTACCGTAAGAAATTGGATGCGGTGATGCTAGCAAGGGCTAGGTTGGAAGATAAGAATCTAACGGAGGAGGAGAGAGATAGAATTTTGTTTAGAGGCATGCCACGGAAGGAGAAGGATCCGGGGAATTTTGTGTTACCGATAAAAGTGAATGGGACTACACCAGTTTATGCTTTAGCCGATACGGGGTCAAGTGTTAATGTTATGCCCTACCCATTGTTTATGACTTTAGGTCTAAGTAATCCGCAACCAAATCATTCGAAGCTTACTATGGCGGATAATTCTCAAGCGAAAGCAATGGGAGAAGTGAAGAATGTGAGAGTGCAAATTGGCTATCAATCGTACTTGGCCGATTTTCTTGTCCTAGACATTCCGGTGGACAAGAGTTTACCACTACTATTGGGGAGACCATTCCTACGAACTTGTGGTGCAATTATAGACATGGGAAGAGGCACAATGACTATTGATGATGGGGTTTCAAGGCAAACATACTATCCGAAACCAAGAGGACCAACTTTGGAATTTGTGGAAAACTAGAAGGGGGGTTGAATAGTTTTGCTGATTTTACGTTAGTTTCAAAAACTTTAGATTCGTTAATATGTGAGATCTTATGGATGTAGAAAAAGTATAGATCTAATGATAAAACAAGTAAATAAAGTAAAGCGAAGGGAAAGAAAAGACACAACCGATGTATAGTGGTTCGGCTACAAGGACACCTTCCTTGCCCTACTCCACTCCCCGAGTCACCTACTCGAGAGTTCAAGCACTATGTCAACAAACTCATTCACTTGGCGGAGAATCCTTCACAACGTTGCTTACACTTTTTCCGGTACAAAGCTAGATACCGAGTCTGTAACACGGTGGACCAAACCAACACGACTATTACACAACAAATATGTGAAATATCAAATACAAGATCTTCGCTACAGAAATCTTGCGGAGTGAAAAATCAATCAAGGATCCCTTACTTGGATGACCTATAGAATGCTCGTGATCTCGCCTTAGAGAAGGACCTATATGAGGATCACAATAGAAAGAAAGAAGAACAACTCTCTAGATCAAATGATCTATATGTTAGAAGAGAATGAGAGTGTATGAGAGATTTAGTAAGAAGAGGGGTGAGTTAGAATGAAGAAATGGCTCTCTATTTATAGGCAAAATTCTTCACTGTTCCCCGGATCCCACGGATCCCTTCCACTTAGGATCCATCTAGTGTAAACCTAGGGATCCGTGGAACGCTCCTCTTTGCCCATGGGTTTTTTTGGTTATGGGTTGGTCCATGGGTTTTCTTTAGATTCAATGTATCTAAGTATACATTGAATCTAGTCTACTTGGGTATGGGTTAAGATCCATGGGTTATGGTTCATTGGTTATGGTTTTTACCCATCCTAATAAACTATTACAACAAATGCTTAATTACTACATTTTGTATTTAAATGGCTATATGTAAATGCTTTACAAAATAACATGTATCCTTATAATTATACTTAAGACAACATTATATTTGTTATCAACAAAACACAAAGAGATCGCAAAATATTAATAAACGTTTTTACGGTTTATTTGTATTAACAATCTCCCCTTTTGTTGATGACAAAACATAATGTTATGATGAGTAAAACTTAAGAATAGATGTAAGTTTTGAAAGCCCTAAGTTTTACTTCTTCTCCCTTTTGTCGAAACAAAAGTTAACCCTGGAAGAAATAAACAATAAAATGTGGAAAAAGTAGTCCACGTGTTTCTTACTCCCCGACGGTAGCTCCCCTAGCTTGGGCGTCAGTGAAGAAAATAAAATCCTACAAGAAGAAAGGTTAGTAACATGCTTAAATAATCTTGTGTTCGTCGAGAATCAAGATTGGGAGCCAAGGTATGTAAACAAGGCCTTGTAATAAAACAACAAAATGTAGTGGTATTTATGCCACTTACAAAGCATGTAAAAATAAGAACAAGACTTGTTCTTGAAAATGACAAAAAAAAATACTAAAAGTAGAAAATAGTAGTATTGATTCCTTCCATGCTTGCATAAGGTTATGGATGGAGGTTTTGATGAGTAATGGTATTGACACGATCAAGGATGAGGTTGAGTATGAAACGCATTTCTTCCCTAACTTCTATTACAATTTCCCTAGTGGATTGGCAATGTTCACAATGCAAGTGATGTGGGTAATGAGTGCGGAAGTTTTCCGGGTTGTTTTGATTTGAGTTATGCGGAAGTTGTGGTGGAAAAATAGGAAAATATGGATCAATATCAGGAATGTTTGTAAATGGTGGTGGAAAAGAACCTAGATGTTCTTGTAATGTGATGGGAGCTAATGGTGGTGATGTTACAAGATCTTGAAATATAGTATTTGGAGATGTTGGGGGTGTTGAAAAGACTAATTCTTTTTCTTTGGGTTGGTTAGATCTTGTTGGAGTCTTAAGGAGTTTCAAAAGAGTGACTTTAGGTGGTGATGAAGTTGGTGTACTTGTTGGTGATGAGGAGGTGCTATAAAGGAAGCATCTTGTGGTGAGTTGTTTGTTGAGGAAGAACCATTTGAGGTTGGTTTGCTAAGCAACAAGATCGGATACTAATCCGTGCGGATATCCTAGAGTTTGATTGTGGTATTTTGGATGGTGGTAGTACAAAGGTTTGGGTATCATGAAGATGATTGTTTGTACTAGGTGATTCATCTAAAGGGTTTGTGGATGACATGGTATATTGTGTTTGTGAGGATGAGATGGATTATGCAAGCATTTTGGGAGTTATATATAGAAAAACAAAGCATTGTAATGAATGCTTGACCCAAATGTGGATTAAAATCTAATGATTATATATGAATTTAAGGCATGTGATCATGAGAACACAAACATTAAAGAGCATACTCCAAAAATAGAACAAATGTGGATTTTTCATCCAAAGTGAGAAAAATAGAAGGTAAAACGACTTACGTCTCACGGATCCCACGGATCCTTCCTTGAGGATCCGTCCAAAGCATGAAGGCTGGGATCCGTGGGTCTGGTGATTCAGGCAGCACAAAATTTTCCTTTTGGAAACATTTTTGCCTATTGTGTGCCTATATGCAAACTATTTGGAGTTACGGTTATCTCGACTCCTAAAAAAATAGAAAATAAACTAGAAGTATAAAAACATCCTATTGAGATAAACCGAAAACACATATTTAGTACATGAGTACTTAATTTTGTGTTATCAATGCTCCTAATTCATTGTTGCTTAAATGAATGTACCCGAAAACACATATTAGTTATGTGTCCCCTTTAGCATTCAAAAGACATGAGATGCAATGAAAGCGGGTTTTACTTTGTATTAATAATGAAAAGCGATTTGTCCTAGATGTGAGAAATTGCTTTTGTGAAATTGATACGGAAGGTATCATCCTTTTAGAAAACATTTTGAAAAGAGTTTTCTTTGAAAATGTGTATGTGTTTGGAAAAAAATAAGAAAGCTATAAGTCAAAAACTTATCTTGGGTTTTGAAAATTCCGTATTGTTTGTGAGTTGTGCGTGAAATAGAGATCCTAGACTCGAGAAAGAAGAAGGCTAGTGTTTACATACCTTGTAGAGTCAAATAAGTTCTGACGTTTGTTCCATTAGACCAAGACCAAGGCAAGTAGGTTGAATTGTTCCCGCTTCAACGGTTTGGTGAGGATGTCGGCTATGTTGTCTTTGGATGCTACCTTCTCAATAGAGATGTTCCCTTTTGAACATTGTCTCTTAAGTGATGTCGAATCTCTATATGCTTTGTGCGAGAATGCAATACCGGATTATTGCTTAAGTCGATGGCACCTTTGTTGTCACATAGGATGGCTATGTCGCTTAGATGAATGTCGTAGTCAACTAACGCTTGTTTCATCCATAGTGCTTGTTGGCATGCTTTACCGCGGAGGCGTACTCGGCTTCGGTTGTTGATATTGCTAATGCCGTTTGTTTCTTAGAAAACCAAGATGTTAAACAACATCCCATGAAAGTACATACCCACTTGTACTTTTTCTATCAACGTAATCACCTGCATGGTCAGAATCTGCATATACAATTGTTTCTACTCCCGTGTCCTTAGGATACCATAATCCTAATTGTGTTGAACCCTTAATGTATCTAAATATCATTTTTACGGCTTCTAGGTGTGATATTTTAGGGTCTTCTTGAAACCTAGCACATAAGCAAACACTAAACATGATATCCGGCCTACTTGCAGTGAGGTAGAGAAGACTACCTATCATGCCACGATATTTAGTATTATCTACGGATTTTCCGTCTTCATCTTTTGTGAGTTTGGTGTCGGATGACATTGGTGTCCTAATGGGTTTCAACTCTTCTAGACCGAATTTCTTTAACATCTCTTTTATGTATTTAGATTGATTAAAGAAGATATCATCTTCTACTTGTTTAATTTGTAGACCAAGAAAGAAACTAAGTTCTCCCATCATACTCATCTCGAACTCGTCATGCATGATTTTAGAGAAATCATCACACATGTCTTGACAAGTGGATCCGAATATAATATCATCTACATATATTTGCACTATGATTATATGTGACTCTCTTTCTTAGTAAAAGAGTGTTGTCAACTAACCCCATGGTATAGTTGTGTTTAATTAAAATGACTTGAGTCTATCATACCAAGCTTTTAGAGCTTGTTTAAGACCGTAAAGGGCTTTCTTTAATTTATATACATGTTTGGGTTTTCAAAATCGATGAAGCACGGAGGTTGAGCTACGTATACTTCTTCATTAATGAAACCATTTAAAAAAGCGCTTTTGACATCCATTTGATAAAGCTTTAGATCATTAGCACAAGCATACGCAAGAAGTATTCTTATAGACTCTAATCTAGCCACGGGGGCATAGGTCTCATCAAAGTCTATTCCTTCTTGTTGGTTATACCCTTGGGCAAAGAGTCTAGCCTTGTTCCTAGATACTACTCCGTTTGCATCTAACTTGTTGTTATAAACCCATTTGGTTCCTATTAAGGTTTGATTACTAGGTGGAGGGACAAGCGTCCAAACATCATTAGAAACGAATTGATTTAGTTCTTCTTGCATAGCCATTACCCAACTCTCATCTTTTATGGCTTCTTGTGTATTCCTAGGTTCTATGGTTGAAACGAAACAAAACAAGCTACTTTGATTTTGAACTTGAGACCTTAATGTTCGTTCTTTTAGCTTTCCTATGACTTTATCTACGGGGTGATCTTTGGACTCTTTAATGTTTATGATTTCATCATTTAAAGGTTCTTCTTCTTCATTTATCTTTTTCTTTATTACTATAGCATCACTTTCTATGATCTCGTCATCGACAAGAGGTGGAGAGGCTTTGGGTGGACTTTCATCAAATTTTATATTTAATGACTCTTCTATCTTCATTGTTTCTTTGTTTAATATGACGTAAGCTTTGCTATTTGGCGAATAACCTAGAAAGATACCTTCGGTTGATTTAGGATCAAATTTAGTAAGGTAATCTTTAGTGTTAAGAATAAAACATTTGCTTCCAAAAACTCTAAGGTGATTTAACGTAGGCTTTTTGCCTCGGAGTAACTCATATGGAGTTTTACCTAAGATTGGTCTTATTAAGACTCGATTGAGTATGTACGTTGAAGTATCAACGGCATTACACCAAAACTTTTGAGGTATGGATTGTTCATTAAGCATTGTTCGACTCATTTCTTGTAGGGTTCTATTCTTTCTTTCTACTACTCCATTCGATTGTGGAGTGCGTGGAGCCGAGAAGTTGTAAGTAATACCATTAGCGTCACAAAAGGCTCCAAATTACACTTCATTATCGAATTCCCTACCATGATCCGTCCTAATGGACACTATAGGACTTCCTAGTTGTCTTTGGATCTTTTTCCTTAATATTTCAAAATAATTAAAGGTTTTTGTTTTGTTCTTTAAAAATTTTGTCCATGTATACCTAGAGTAGTCATACCAAAGTGTAGTAGTTGCCTCCATAACTTTGGATAGCGGATGGACCAAATAAATCCATATGTAGTAATTCTAGACACCTAGTTGTTGACACCATGTTTTTAGCTTTATGACTAGAATGAGCTTGTTTTCCTACATTACAAGCATCACAAAAGTGATGTTCATATTTTAACTTAGGTAGATCTCTTACTAGATCTTTGGATGATAGCGATTGAATAAGTCGCATATTGGCATGACCCAATCTTGATGCCATAAGGTGAAGTATCATCCATAGAGGTAAGACAAAGTTTGTCTTTAGGTTCATTACCAATTTTAATTACATAGACTCCATGTTTCCTAATTCCTCTTCCTATGGTTATGCCATTTTTAGTATCTTACTACGGTTTGGTAAAAGTACATTGCACTTTTATCACATATTTGTCCTATACTTAAGAGATTAAAGTTTAGGTTTTCTCGTGACACACATCGTTAATGGTTAGAGATTTGTTAGAAATCGTACCTTTACCGATGATTCTACTTTGCTATTTCCA